>VTPC01005533.1:0-30779 GCA_011009095.1 Ignelater luminosus | reverse complement strand
TCTTTCGTGGTTTAAGTTTTGTGTATAGATTTCTTACTGTAATCATTTTGTGATTGCTCTGGCTATGGGCATGCTTACTTGTGGCTCATAGGGGGCATGGCAACATATATTTGGAAATGGTTGAAGTTATTTTGTTTTATTTTACTATGAATGAAATATCTTCTTTTGTTGATATATTTATTGATGAATTTATCACAAAATTTATTCTTCTTCAATGCATTAGTCACCTTATTGATGTTGTCACTTCGGAATTTTGAATGGGATAACAATATGGCCCTATTTCCAAACTACTAATTAAGATGCTTTCATCATTTTTGGAGGTGTTATAATAAAAGTTGATTTATCATTGTGACCATACAGGTTTAGTGTACCAGTTTCTGATAATTTTGCCTTTCTCGTTGATGAGAGTAACATCGAGAAAGTGAATTCGGTTATTTTCTTCATCCTCCGTTGCAAAATTCAAACTAGTATGGTAATTTCGTTTACATATCTGTAGAATAATTTTACGTTCCAGTACCAAATTAGCAAAAGCACATGAAAATGAACTCTCCATAGCAGTACCAAAGATCTGTGAATAGATATGCATTATCCTCATATTTAAATTTTTTTTGATTTGATTTCATCTATAAATTTATTTTTTACCCCTTTACTAATTAATTAACTTATTCTTCTACTTTAATTGTAGGATCGTCTTGTATAATTTTGTAGATTTAATTGTCTTTAAGTAAATTATCCATTTTAATGTGATAGTTTTTTTTATTCATAACTATTGTTTTGTTAAATTTGTCAGCCTTGATGATAACTAAATTATCTTTTAGTTTCTCCTAATTTAAAAACCCAATTATCGTTTTTAGAATTACTATTTTAGAATTATATTTATTTTTTTACAATATTTACTATCTTAGTTGTAAGGATATTTGTATTTTCATTAGTTATATTAATAGTATTTTTAGTTTTGGCCAGAGTTTATGATACAGGAATATTTTTTCTTTAATTGCTTCCTTAAAATCTAGGGTACCTACGATATTTACATTCTTCCGTGTACTTACACTAGATACATTGCTTAACCATCCATATTATTGATATTACTCGTAGCATATAGCTGTTCAGTCTTTATATGTTCTACTTTCTTAAACTCCTTTATGTGTCGAATTTCTTTCCTGAAATCTCCCCTGTATTATTAAAGAATGGTTGTACTATTGGTTTCAAAATGAACTAGGACACTTTGGTTTTTTCCTAGTGTAAATGTGACTTTATCGGTCAAATAATCTATAAGTAAAGATATTTTAGCCGAAATTAAATGTGGATATTACAATGGGAAAATTAAAGTAATAGAAGCTCGTGCTTTATTTAGATATTTGGCGTGTTCCTATCTGATTATGGAATGACACCTAAGAAATGAGTAATAGCACTTGTTACCGGGTTTACCATCAATAAAAAGCACGGTTAAGTTGCCTTTTTTTACTATCTGCTAAACTAAGTAAAACAAACCTTTTCTGTTAACTAGAAAATCTCTTGCTGCATGTTATTCTTCATTGTTCAAGTTTGTTTTCTATTTCTACTTCTAGAATAGATTCTGGACCAACGGTATCAATTTTTTTAGTAGTTTCTCCTGAGAGTTTATCTCTTAATGTTGTTCTAGGAATGTTAAATTTCAACTATTCTTGCTAATATTGTTAAATGAGGCCTTTATTTCGTTGTCTTTCAGATGACTTTCTTTTTGGATTGTTTTTATTTTCATTTATTCGCTTTTTAAAAATAGCAAAGTAGATCATTTCTAGCAAAGCATACAGAATAAGTTGGCCATAATTAGTACTAGAAGGCGATCTAGCTTTAGCTATGTAAAGGGCAAAAAATGGAGAAATTAATTATTTTATGTTCCAGTTGTATTCATCAGCGTTTTAATAGGTTAAAAGTGGAAAACCATTATGAAACTTGAGAAATTAGTAAAAATAATTACTAACCTGTATATGCATGCAATAGCACATGTATAAGACACTGCATTCAAATAAGCTGACCTTTAAGGAAAACCGTAACCAAAGGCACATTTAGTGAATACGCAAATTTAATTGTTTGTTACCCTTTTGGGCGCGAAACTTAAATATTGTTAGTTCATTCCTACTGGAGTTTTCTTAATTACAGCGAAAACTATTCGTAAATGGGTAAATCTGGTGAAGTGACTAAAACGGGTGCCTCCCACCCTACAACTAAACCATATGAAAAAGAAAATTTATAAAATAAAACGATTTTGTTTTAGGCTATGGACCAAGCAACTTAAATATAGGCAATGTTAATATTTAATGCAGTTAAAATAAGGAAGTTCTGAAAAAGAAAGGACAGCTTTCCGCAAGGTAAACATTTATAGTTATAGTTTGAAATAAATGTTTTGAATTGAATGAATTTTTGTTGAATTTGATTACCAAAAGAATCCCAGTGAATCTGACACCCAAACAATAAAAGATAATGTATTAACTTCACTATTACATGTGAGAATCGGTACCCCTCAGGGTACTGCATTAGGTCCGTTATTATTATTTAGCATATAGGTTAATGAACTTTTTGATGTAGAAAGTGCGAAACGTAAGGCTGAACCTGAAATTTCTAAATTTAAAGGGTCTAGACACAAGATTATCCTTAAATTCAAACAAGGCACGCCTTATGACTTGTGCGTCAAATCACTTAAGTCAATCAGATTTTAATGGTGTGGTGAAATATTGTGAAATGAGACTTGTACGTGTAATAAAACAATAAATCGAGCAGAAGGGGTTGTTAAGTATTTAGGTTGTGTTGGAATCAATATATTTAAATGCTAACAAAAAAGCTTTTATGTAATGTGTGCATTTTACCATTAAGATTAATATTTACAAAAAACTATTGGCTAATTCCATTTACATTCAAATAGTGTGTACCACTCTTCACTAACGGTAGAGTTATGTTTCTTTATTAAATAAATTCAAACAATTCTTAAGTTATAAAAACGTCTACTCCCAAAATAGTTAATTATTTAATAGTTAAAATGGTTAATAAACTATAAATAGATAAACAATATTCAAAATTTCTGAGAATTTTAAGATTTTTAATTTAAAATATGCATACATTACCCTGGAAATAAAATGCTTTGTTGGATGCTTATTTCTGATAAATAAATTTTGCTTATACCTACTGAACTACAAAAATTCATTTAAACAAAAACTACAAATTCATAAATATTAAATATGTAGTAGATCCACATTAAAAACCTTATGTTTGTCTTCTTCCAATACAGTCAATGAATCCAGCTGGCGACTATAAATAATTTTTTAATTTTTTTTCTCTATAGCAATTTAAACATTAATATTGCGATTATGAATTTTATGTACTACAAAAAAATTTTAAAATTCGTAGAAAACGAATCCAGACGGGAAATAATCATTTTTATAATTACCGCGCCTTCTCTTTCATGGGGGGGAAACGTAATTACTCTAAAATTATATAAAAGGAATTAAATTGTAACCACAATTTAAGGTTTTTCCAGACTTTTTAATTGCAGAAATTTAGAAAGCTGTCTTTTAAAAATGTCGTCTTCCATAAGATAATTGACACCAAAAAAAAGTTTTTAACAAAAATTAAGCGCTTTGCTGGAGGCTTTCTTTAGAAATATGTTTCCGCAGCTTCTATAGAAGGAAAAATCTTGATTAACTTTTACTGAAACACTTTTAGTGTGGTTAAACGAAATTAACGATTTTTCCCCATTTTTCTGCTGCTCTCTTCTTTTTCCTTACCTTATATACCTACTTTAACTTCCTCTGATAAAATATATAACTTCTGATTATTATAAAAAGGCCAACATGTGTTCTAGAAGTTAAACCACAAATTTTAATGATACATTGTTCGTGAAGTTCTGGCGAGTAAAATTAATAATTTAATAGGATCATAAAAATGTTTGCGGAGACGCGACGGGGCCTGTTTCTAATCGATAGATACAAAAACAGACAAAACGGATTGCTTAAAAAAAACTTTTGCGGTCTTGAGATTTATTTTTGTCTTAGATATTTATTTAATTGAAAAATTAAAGGAAAAGAAAAAGAATGGACTTTTTACATCACGCCCTCGAAAAGAACGAACTTTACCGTAGATTCTATTTGTGCTTTGTGTGTTTTAAGTTTGAATTTTTAGAATGAGCACTACATCAATGCTTAGTTAATTACCTTTAATAACGCTCGCAAATATTGCATTCATGGTAAATTCTTTAGCAAATTATTCAAAAGCACTTGATGGATTGTTCAGAAAGCTGCTTTTAACTCTCTCTCAGTACTTCTTTTATACAACGTTTAGGAAGTCGTCTAGTTAGAAATTTAAATTTTATTTCACTGCTGCACTTCTCAACCCTATCCACGATAATATAACAATAAACACCGTTTTTATTAAAATTCTCAACCTTAAAATAGAGTTTCCACTACTTTGATGTGTCGGCGCTTAAGAGCTGTTGAATGTAAATCTCAATGCGCTGAATACTTTGATTTCTTAATTTCTTTCTTTATCCGCTTATTTTAAACATGCCCTAATTATGCAAATAGATATAGTTAGTCCTACACAAGTTTGTTGCTTTACGATTCTTAAATATTTCATTCCATCCCAGTGCAATTATCTTCCAGCAATAAAATATCTTCCAAAAAGGCTTAAATTAGAATAAGCACACCAAAATGAGAGTTTCAGTGATATGCAGTATCGTATTGAAAATACTATAAATCTTCATTGCGTTCCACTTCTGAATCAAGTAATTTAAATTCAAAATCTAATCTGCAAGGTTAAATCAACTCTAAATATTGCAATCTTAGTATAAGATACGAGGCTTACACTTTGAGTTCACACTTGGAATGAGACAACAAGAGACTTGAAAGATTAAGGAAGTGAAGCTCCTACGCTCAGATGAGACAAACACTGTGCATAAAATGTATAAGAAAGACGATGCAGCGCACGGAGTTCAGATAAATACCTTACTCTAAACGTAAACTTTAATTGGTATCTCTTTTATACAGATACCGATGTAATAATTACGAGAAAAGAACCTGAAACTGAGAACAATAAAAATCCAAAATTGGAAGATGGTGCACATACTTGCGATAAAATTGTAACTGTATCTAACAAACCGTTAGAATTATATTAAGGTAGGTATCCACAATTTAAAACCTACAAGTTTGAATTCAAGATTTTCTATTTTCTTTAAGAAACGGTAGAGTAACAAGACGTATTGGATCTCGCATTTTTAACTGTAACAAGCTCGGTTATATCAATGTTCTGTATAACAAGGAACAAGAGGTAAACCCGTTAGACTGCTGGAAAATCTATATAATGCGGGAAGATTGTTGACAAACTTCAATTATTTAAAATGGAGCTCAAGGAGAAAGTTTATCACTTTTGTCCTCAATAAATAAAGAACTTAAAGCAGTGTTTGGGAAAACTGAAACAAAAAAAATAAAAGAGATCAAACCGATTGATGCAGTGAAGTAGTTCAAACAAATCTCAGTACGAAAAGGAACCAATAGTGTAAAACAACAAAAAGTTCTACAGGTACTTTCATTATTCTCAAAAAACTTGTATAAGCCGATCTTGTCAGAAGACGAATCAGGATCCATTAAAGTTACTAGAAGTGGAACTATTAATAACTTGTTGACAAGACTACCTTGTAGTTCATAAAAAAACACTTTATCTAGTTATTTTTAGATTCAAAACAGAACCGTCATTATTATTCCTGACATCCAAATACTTGCTTACTAATTTTGTTTTTCAGATTTTAGTAACTAAGTTTGTCTCCCATTTTGTTTTGTTTTTGAACTTGTATGTGATACATATTAGACAGTGTTAACTATTTAGATTTTTATCCTTATGGCATCTGCATATTTACCTGACTGTGTTCTTTAAGGCATTTCAAGATTTCTTTTTGCTTAAAATAAATTTGATTATTGAAAACTGCAACAATCAGCCACAGAGACAGCAACTTTGTTAGTCCTACTCTACTGCACATAGACAGCAACATACATTTCCATGTAGTGACATAGTAAGTATATCAGAGTCACACAGAATTGATTAAAACCTTGCTCCAGATCAATATGATTTAAGGAATTGTTTTATTTGAAAGAAAAGCCGAGGTCATCCACTGCACATGAATATTGAAACTTATCCACAAAAAACCTTGTTACACACAAAAATAAATACAACGAGTATACCTGCCAGCGATGCTTTATTTTGCTTTTTCTGAAAGTCACAAAGATCTTTGGTTTTTCCTTTTTATTTTTGCTTTTACTCGCTTTTTCTTTACTTGACCCCAATATTTTTCGATAGCTTGAAGTCCTAGACAGTTATGTGAATTACTGTCTTCAGGCTCAAAAGTGATTCCATTTGTTTGGTACCACTCTGTGATGTTGTTGGCATAATGAACTGTGTGTAAATCAGGTCGAAAGAGAGTTGAGACTCAATAAATCTTAACAATTGATAGAAACCTCTTTTTCCAGAATTTTCTAAAATTTATCCTCCGGTTGATGGTTTATTTAGTGATAACGCCTTCATTGAGCTTACCATACGTTCAAAATTGCTTGCCACACTAAGACGTTTTCAGTAGATGTTGACGTTTTCTTGTGTTTACATTTATCTCCAACTTCAAAAATTTTTTCTACAAATACATAACTCTTATTCAGAGAGCTGTTGAAAGTCAATTTCGTCGTGGGTTTCATTATCTATTGTCACATAGTCAAGTTTTGTTACAAATGTGGTGGTATGCAGATTTCTTGCTTTATAATTTTAATTTTTTATCTCTATTTGGAATTTTCTTTGCTTTAAAGGCTTAAGTCCATTTTGTATTTTTTACCTTCTGAGCATAAAATAAAGATGTTCCAACTTTTTTTTCTACTTTCTTCAATGACTCGTACGGCATTTCCTTAAAAACTCCTATCGCCTTGTTTTTTACCCTTTTGCAACTTGGACCTGGTTTTTTACCGAAACCAGGCTTTTTACTCTATCGATAGTCGTTTATACAAATTATTTAAAACATTTGCAATAGCTGATTTACAAATTTCCACACATTTTCCAATGATAATAATAATAATAATAGACCTTTGTTCTCAACTGAATATGTATCTATTTTCAAGGAATATAATTAACAAAAAATGTGCTTATTATAGTTACAGTTAAACCGAAAAGCGGTATCAAAACTGAAACCCAAATCTGTAATAATACAAACGTATAATCGCTGAACGTCTTACCATTACGTGATATTCCTTTTTTTTGTCCCATCGTCTTACTTCATTTTCTGGTTCTATTCCGATAAAATTTGACGCCATGTTCACAACTTTGTTATCATACCAACGAACAGCAACAACTTTTTTGTCTTTTGTAACTTATGAATCGCAACTACCTCGACCGATTTGTTATAGCTGGCGTTCCTGTTTCAATGGACACTTTTGAAGTCTATTATTTTGTATTGTCCCTGCTATAAAAATACCTCGTTGTAGGAGTTCTCATTGCAGTAAGAGCGAAGTGAAATAATTATTGCAGAATGACTTGTGACCGTGATGATCAGGAATTCTGTTCGACAAATGATAATCACTAGTCTATTGGGAGCTGAATATTTTTCTTACAACTCTACAGGAGGAGTGTTAGAGCCTTGATATACCATAGAACGGTATATAATACCGAAGGCACCACAAACCATAAATACTTTTACTCTCCACAAATTGAGTTTACCTTTTATGTATTGTTTTATCACAAGTTGTTCTTTGAACGAAATAATTGATTCATCGATACACAAATTCTCTTTCAGTTCTAGCTGTCCACACCGATTTTTAGAAGAATTGAGTATTGGACTTACTTTCCAAAGCTTATCATTTTATCATGATCAGTATTCACAGGTTATTTCTAAGAGATTCAAATTTATAGCGGGACATTCCAACGTCATCGACGTATTTGATTTTTGTAGCACGTGCCCAATACATTTTCAATTTGGAAAAGCAAACCACATTTATTAGAATATGTAGAGCAACGAGTTTGTTAATTTCTTGTTTATTCGTATTGACACTTTTTCCACTTTTCTAGAGGGAATACATGTTTGTCTTTTCTGCTAGTTCCGAAAATACAGAATTTGAAAAACATTTACAAAACTGTTCAAATTTCTTTATAGGTCTTCTTTTATGTGGCAACTTGCGTCTCAATTTTGCCTATGGAATATCACCGTCTTCATCCTCAGTTTCATGATCCTCGCCTTTTTCAATTTGGTCTTCATGTTTAATATCAGAGTCAGAAATTGCAGATATGGTAGTTTGTGCTGCCTTCAAAGTCACTGTCTTAGCTACTGTCTTCAAATTTCTAAGAAAGGTGCCATAAAACATATCGCAAACACCTAGTGGTGGCGCTTGCGTACAGAAATTTGATGAATACGTGATAGGGATTTTTATTACATGATACCAAAACCAGTTGTCATATAACTAATCTGCATACTTTGCACTTTATAAATCACATAAAATAAAGCGTAAAGTAATTATTTGTTTATGTAGCATAGGGTAAAATCAGGAGAGTTGGACCAGTAGGGGAGACAGACCACTAGCAATAACTTTCATGATTTGGCAACAATGCAGATTTGCGGTAAAACGAAACTGCTTTTTTATGTCAGGGTTGCCGTAGTTTCCGCGTGTGAGTTTTTTTTAAATACATTACTGCATATTATCGGTTTAGGTCGTATGAAGAATTTGCGTAAGGTGATTTGTGCTACAGTTTACTGAAAGTAGGTTATGTTTAAATGTAAAATCTATAATAACGCATCAACTTTTATTAGGAAGAAACGTTTCCAAGAAGTAGGTAAATAATAAAATAGTTTCCCATTTTTTTCAATCTCTTTTCACCACTCTGTATTTATTTTTAGGCAAAGTGGGCAGTAAGTGGGCTTCTTTCTTGAGAAGAAGGCCTGATATTGCAGTGCGAAAAGCTGAGAACGTTTCTGTCGCCCGTGCTCTAGGAATGTCCAGGGAGATTGTACAAAGGTATTTTAAAGAACTTGAGATAATTAAAAAAAAAATTCGCTATTTGACAAACCTGGCAATATCTTCAATTGTGATGAAACAGGTCTTCAATCAAATACAAGGGCTGGTCAAGTGCTTGCCCAAAAAGGTTCCACATGTATTCTTAGCATTCGTCCGGGAGAGAAAGGAGAAGCCATTAGCGTCTTGGCGTGCTACAATGCTGAAGGTGGATATTTGCCTCCATATTGCATTTTCAAAGGAAAAAACACAAAACATGAATGGTGCGATGAAACGCCTCCTGGATCACGCATAAGAATGTCTGCAAAATCGGCGTATGTCAATTCAGAAATATTTCTTGACTGGTTGAAAACCCATTTTTATTCAAAGAAACCGCCGGGATTGGTGTTGTTAATAGTAGATGGACATTCATCTCATACTACAAATATCGAGACACTTCAATTCGCTGAAGAACATGAAATAATACTTTTCTGTTTGCCTCCGCATACGACGCACTTTCTACAACCCTTAGATAGAAGCTTCTTTAAATCTCTTAAAGGGTACTACTATGATGCATGTAGGTACTTCATAAAAAATCAGACAAATCGGAAGTTGAATAGGTTACATTTTAGAAGGCTTTTGGGCGATGCTTGGGGCAGATCTGCAACCGTTCAAAATGCGGTGCCAGGCTTCAAAGCGAACAGAATAATGCCCTTTAATCCAAGTGCAATTCCCGACCATGCGTTCTTAGTGCAAGATTCCACCCAACTCATTGAACCAGACACCGAACAACAACCACTTGAGCAACGGGTAGATTCATCGCAACCAGGCCCATCTGGAGTTCAGATTGCACAGAATAGGACACCAGAAAAATCTAGTTCGGTGGCTGACATTAGCCCAGGAAAAGCGTTAGATTTGGTTTCACCAGTGCCTGTTATTACTCTCGCGGCGAAGAGAGCTCGCCGACAAATAGCTAGGCATAACAGTAAAAGAAGACAGCCGTCTAAAAGGCAGAAAAAGGCCTCCTCTTTGTTAGAATCTGAAGAGATGGTACTGGATAATTTTGATGAAGAAGAAGACGATTGGATTCAGTGTATTTTGTGCAAACGGTGGCTGCATAAAGGATGTACAAACTATGAATCCCTCTGCCATCCCTGAGGAACTACGATCACGAAGAAAAACAAGTAACATTCTGTTGGTTCGTCTCTCCTGCTGAAGGTGGCTGACTCTCCTCCAATGCGGAGGATAGTTGGATCATTGTTACAATAATATATTTTTGTTTTTGCATCTTACCATGTAATCATATAGCTTACATATTAGTTTTAGTTTGTAGTACAAGAGTTTAATTACGTTTTTATTATTTTTCAAAAATTGTATGTTGTAAAATAAAGAGTTTGTGTTCAGTTTTTCAAAAGGTGGTCCAACTCTCCTGCCTTTACCCTATAGTAGGGTATAGTAATTATTTGTGCTTACCGAGTAGATCGTTGGTACAAATAGCTTACATGATTGCATTTGACAAATGGTTGCAAACAAAACTTTATTTACTGATATATTTAAAACAGTAGACTGTAATTTGTTTAGATTGGTCCTCAGATGCGACATCTAGCTGCTAGTAGCCAAAGCAAATTTATTCGAGTTATAGCAGAGCTCTAAATATGAACGTAGTACGTTGGGAAGGAGGTGCGAATTGGTCCGTCTTTTGCACACTACATGTGTTTGATTACTTTGATTTACTTTAAATGTTTGGAAGAAGTTGTTACCCTCTCTTTGTGTAGACGAGTGATATTTTGTTAGAGAAGGCTGTTAGGAAATCGTCTAGGGTGCCAACAAAGATGAGATTCTACATCTTGGATGTAGCACTGAGTAATCATACTGCCTTGCTGAACTAAAACTAAATTTGATGCCTTTCTCCACGTCGCCTTCTCAGCCTCCTACGAACATCGAGTATTTCCAAACAGAATCGGGATTTATTACTGAACACCACCGCATTTGATTCCATATTTCACTATTAACGTTCTCTGTACCACTGCCGTCAGTGGTCTGTAGCAAAGGTAGCAGTAGTATGTAATTGTTTTTTTTGTAAACAGATATCGTAGCGGTCTGCTGCACGTTTGACTCGGAATTGTTTACTTTTTTTCAAATCACTCTTGACAGTAGTAGCAGTATTACGGTTTACACAATAATAGATTTCACGGAATAGCATTCTGGCTTCTCGTATCTTAGTAAGTTAATTCCTACCATACTTAACTAAATAACAGGGTTTTCTGCTGTTTAAAGATTTTGTTTAAATGAAGAAGTGTTAAGAAAACGAGACGTAAGGCGAGTAAATTTCCAAATATGTTGATACAGGCAGCAGTAAATGGACAAAAAAATTATTTTGAAAATAAGTCCATACATTTAAAAAATTGAATTCTAGGATTAGAAAGAGACTGCACAGCCAATTTCTTAACATAAATGGAGTTTCTCCAAATACACAGGAAATTGTATGTTGTGAGTTTTATACGCGATTTTCTTTCGAGCTTTCTTACACTAATCGCTGATGGAAATCAAGATATGTGAATGGTAAACATACCAATATACTTAATACCTATTCGTAAAATAATAAATATAGAGTCGAAATGTCTAGCTTAAGTCTAGTCAATTTTCCTAGATAAATCTGCTCTGCTGCAAGAACATCTGCGTTTCGTCTAATACATACGTTATGTACATTTTTCACAAATTTTTTAATAGAATATTTGGCGGTTACGTTATTTAAGTACGTGTATCCGTTTTCGTTTCTTTTTTCATTTTTTTCAGAGGAGTGAGGACCGCATTAACTAATTTGTTTATTTTGTGACAGGCGGGTTTTTACATTATTGGTTGTGATTTGCTCCTGATAAAATTATTAGAATTATATACTAATAGCTTCTATGTAATCATGCCGCAATTTAATGCAAGTTTGGTTACTGACAAGAAGTGAATGCTTAAAGACACTTTCAAGGTAATTGTACTTTAAAATTAAAATGTTGATTTGAAAGTAAATTAATTTCAAAACAATGTCATTTAGAACCGATTACAAATACAAATGAAGTAAACTTTCCAGTAATTATTTCAAGCTGTGCACAATACAATAGAAAATGAATTTAAATTTTGTACTCCACAAGTAATTATAATTATTATTCGCTTTTTACTATTTCCCAATTTCATCAAATAATAGTAAAACATTATTAATTTCATATTGCTGTTTTCGAAATTTTTTTATACTCTCATTCCCACAGCTTTTATTTAGAATGTACTGTGTGACATTCAGATATACTCATATATTTTCCTTGCAATAATTTATCCAGGAATGAAACGTGTGTGGTTTGTCACACTACAAACGCAGCGTAAAATCAGAATTCATAGCGAATACGTTCAGAAGCCACTTTGTCATTTGTTATATAATTTAGTTCTATACGCCGTTCGTAGCTTAAATAAAAAATAGGCTGCGGTTTGAATAAAAAATTCACCGTTAGCTACGCCACTGAATCATCCCTTTTTCTCTATGAATATTGTATTTGATTCAACGCTCGGAAAAAAAATCAGTGCTCCTGATTGCCGGACTATTTGAAATAGTCAAGTTTTATTTGCTTGGAAAAAACTCAATAAATTCGCTGTGTGTTCAAGTTTTATTTTTTCCTTCTCTTTCAAATAAAATTGCAATTTCACTTGTAACAATTCTACTCTAACGATATTGCTTAGGTAATAACATTTCCTCCTATTATCGCTTGTATCACATATGATGTGAATAATAATACATCATACTACGTACTACATGCAACATAACCAATATATCCTGATCACCGACTGTACATCAGAATTAATAGTTACAAACCAGTGTAACTACAATGATATTTATAGCCAATTATTTTAATTCATGTATACACACTCAATATAATTTCTCTGGCATTTAAATCAATCATGCGTGCATTGTTTAGATTTATGGCATTAATAAAATTTTAAAAATCATTAAGCGTACAACATTAATTGATTAAAACAGGAGAAGCATTAAAAACTGTTTTCTTATGATCGAAATTTTATTGGAAAAAATTCTAAATTATAATGTTTTCAATCAACCTTTCAAAACGCCTGTATATGGATTCGATTTAAGTTCTGAATATTTGCGGGCAAGTCAAAAATTTATAACTTATAGATCCCCTGTTAAGCTCACGAAAAATTTCAATCTTCCCCCAGGCATTTACGCGATTCATAACTTTTTTTTTCTTTGTTGGAACGACTGAAAAAAACTTGATGTTTGATCTTAAATATCTCACCCACTGCAAAAATTATTTACATGCATCAAAGAAAAAAGGAACAAATTTATATTTGAATAGCTTGAAGAATATTTAAAGTCGAGCACTGTAATTGAGTATTTTATACTTAATCAACTTTAATTAAATCCTGAAAGACAAAAATCACACAGAAAAGCATTCCAAAAGTAAAAAGAAAACACAGAAAGAATTTATTTGTTACATTTAGTTTGATGCAGTTTGATGCAAATTCTTTTACCTTAGTAGCTTTACAAAAACTCAACAGCTTCTGGTCAAGACCCACACCAACCATCCAGCAAGCAACTTGCGATTTTCATCAGCTAACAGATTGCAATAAATTTGTAAATATAGTTAGCAGAATTTTATATAGCTGTAAGTGCTTTTGTTACATACAGAGACTTTCAGACCTCTTACGGAACATTTAAGAACAAAAATTGAATTTTGAAGCTGCATATTTGATATGGATGCTTAGGGGCAAACAATTCATTTTGATAAAATTCTATGAAAAGAAAATACTTTATAGATCTGATTTTAACTATAAAAAGTACAGGTAACCGATCACTGAGGACCAAAAAATTTTTTTCCTGTGGTCTTAGTTTTTGGGGTGAATTTAGATGAACTGATGTAATAAAGTACTCGGCGTATAGTTAGTTTGTTCGAACTGAAAAGTTTGAAATGTGTGTTACTCCATAACGGAAACAAATTAGCTTCGATCTCGATAGGCTACTCAATGAAACTTGAGAAACAATACCAAAATATCGAACTTTTTCTAGAGAAAATTCGTTTATTCAACATCAACAGTGTGTGTAGACTTAAAGATGGTGAATTTTTTATTAGGTCAGCAAGGTGGGTACACTTAATAACCCTCCTTTCTTTGTCTATGATAAGTTAAAACAAAATTATTTTTCCGTCACTTCATATTAAGCTTGGGCTTATAAAACTGTTTGTGAAAGCTTTAGATAAGGGTGGTGATTGCTTCAAATATATTTGTCAATCATTTCCTGGCCTCAGTATGAAAAAATTAAAAGCAAGCATTTTTGATGGACCACAAATTTGTACTCTTATAAACGACAATGATTTCACAAATCACATGACTCAGATTGAATTGAAAAAATGGACAAGCTTTGTATCAGTTGCCGAAATGATTAAAAATTTTGAAGAACTGGAAGCTAATATGAGTATCAAAATACATATTCTGCATAACCATTTAGATAACAACCTGGTTGATTACAGCGAAGAACATGTGAATTTGGTATTTGCACGACTCCTTCTGAATCACACTGATTCGTCACAGAGGATGCTCTACCATACGGTACTACATCCTCTGTTAATATGCAGCATTATCCTCATTCCAAAAGAAAAAACCCTGCTATTTTGGTAACAGTCCGCGGGCCCCGTTTGCTTACCAATAGCAGACCTGCCCGCCCTTTTCACCTCTGATCCTTTTCTATTTAACCACGTGAGCAACACTTCACTGGAACCGCACCAACGCACCCTTTTATTATCGTCACTTTTAACCGTTCACCACTTCGCACTTTTCTTTATTAGGCTAGTCTATACTGGATTGGTCCCTATTTATGTTAATTCTCGCCTACTTGCCGCTTCCCTAACTATCCTAATACTCTGCTCTCCCTATTATTGTCCTATGTATCCCCTCTGCCCTAGCCTTCTACCCTCCCTATTACCTATGTATCCTATTTGTACCCTGTACGCCTCCCCTCTTTATACCTCCGGCCCTGGCCCTCCAAGGCCGCCAATCAAACCTCCTCCGCCTATCCGCCACCAGCGTCACCCCTTCTCCTTTCCCGGTTGCTCTTTCGCCAGCTGACCCTAGCGGCCTGGGTTATCGCTTCGTCAGGATACCGTGCCTAACATCTAGCCGCCGGTCGACCAGAGTATCTACGTAGTAAGGGCCCGAATAATAGCGCCGGGGGAGACAGTTGGCTCCTTTGCCAAAGGCTTCGCATCTATAGAAACCCCAAGGCAGCCCTCTTACTCAGGCGAGGTAGCTAGACAGGGCGGGTCGACGTCGTTTCCTGTTTTTATCCTAAATACCTATTGCTAAGTCCTAAATTTCCCCCGGCACTTTTAGCCTCTGCACTTGCCTTGCAAATTTCTGTAGTTCCACCCACCGTCCTATCATCCTACTTAGTCTCCCTACCTCATCTATGTTTTGTGGCCATCTATATCCTGCTCCTATCCCCTTCGGCTCTAACCTGCTGTTCTATCCTACACTTGAAAAGCACATGTTCAGCATTTTCTTCCCCATTCTCAACACTCACATACTCTCCTTTATGGGCATTTTCCCTATTTCAACTAAGGTTCCCATGCCCCGTGATTAGCTGTACTACGTTCCTATCTAATTTTCTTATCCTAGCTCTGATCCCCATATTCTGAATAAACCTTGCTACTGGCCTACCTGTGTTGGCGCAACTCCATCTCTCATCTCATGACTCTATTACTCTTTCCCTTAACCTTCTTTTTACTAATGTTCTAGGGACGGTGTCTAACATCGTCTCAGCCCCTTCGTCTATAGCTGCCTTTTTTGCTAACTCGTCTGCCCTCTCATTCCCCCTCTATTCCTACATCTTATCTTTAACCTCACCCTATCTACTACCTCCTTATATACCTGCCATGTAGGAGAACAAGGGGGACGGTTCCACCAAGATATCAAGATAATGGATGAAAAAATCAAGGCCGGTGGGACACCATATAATGGCGGACTACTGTTGGCCCTTACAAAGGGATCTTCCCCACAAAAAATACAATAGACAATCATATTCAAAACGTTTTTCCTAACTTATTTTTATTTATTTTGTTTAATATGATTAATTCTATTTAAATTATCATTTATAACGCTGTTGCTATTAGAAAATAAACGTTTTTGAATACATTCAATATTTTTATTTCATTTTATTTTCAATATAAGACGGTTGGCTTTTTATCTCACAAACTAGAGCCAACTCTTTGCAGAGTTGCATCTGATACACTTACGTGCCTAGAAATCGACCCACTGCGCACTTTTGACTTTAACCGTATTTTTAAAAAAAGTATACATCAAATCAAAACAAAACCTATACAGTAGGTCATGTTACAATTTAAATTAATTTAATTAATTTAAAAATCTTTACCGCAAGTAGGATTCGAACCTACGTAACCTTATCTCGCATAAGGTGCACTAACCAACTGTGCTACCAAGGTAGTAGTCCAGTCAACGAAGGGGTTATAGAAGATATGGAAAGGAGGAGAATTCTTCTCCTGAGGAATGTGTTGGGGGTAGTTAGGAGGCAAAGATACTAAAAGTCCCCGTCCCTGGCCTTGCTGCGTCAGAGGGGAGGGGGGGTGGAAAAGTCCCTCTTTTCGGTTTCTTGCTTATACCTCGGAAACGGTGCGTCGTACGATAAGAAGTATTCTTTACAAAATAAAAGATAATTAAATTTCCTACACGAATGCTTATATTCGCTTTCTTTCTATGTGTTATAGTTTTTGAGATTTCGCCAGTGCAAATCAATAATTTTTGGAAAACTTTTTTTGCTTTGCATTTTCCGTCAAAGTTGTCCTTCTAACTCCCCACCCTTATGTTTTCTAAAAACTCGTCAAACAGAAAGTTGTAAAGCATTACATTTCCCTCAGAAATATATATATTTACTAATTTATCTTCGACAGGTCAGAAGTTACAACAATTTGAAAGTTTCGAATAAATTTCGTGATTTCTCAAGAAAGCTATACTTTCGTTATTATCGTTGTTTATGTATTAAGAAACTGAAATTTAAAAAAAAATCTTACTTATCTTTGGCAAATTCCAGTTTCTTAATACATAAATAACAATAATAACGAAAGTATAGTTTTCTTGAGAAATCACGAAATTTATCGGAAAACTTCAAATTGCTGTAACTCCTGACCTGTCGAAGATATATTAGTAAATATATATATTTCTGAAGGAAATGTAATGCTCTACAACTTCCTGTCTGACAACTTTTCCGAAAACATAAGGCTGAGGAGTTAGAAGGACAACTTAGACGTAAAATGTGAGGCAAAAAAAGTTTTTTGAAAATTATCGATTTTCGCTGGCGAATATCTCGGAAACTATAACACATAGGAAGAAACTGAATATAAGCATTTTTGTAGAAACTTTAGTTATCTTTTATTTTGTAAGGAATACTTTGCACCGTACGACGCACCATTTCCGAGTTATAGGTGAAAAAACAGTCAAAAGGGACCTTTCCACCCCCTCCCAAAACAGCAGGACTAGGGGCGGGGAATTTAGTATCTTTGCCTTCTTACTACCCGCAACATACTTCTCAAGAGAAGAACTTCACTACAACCCCTTTTTGGGCATTCATTGACTTTTCTTGAGAAATCACGAAATGTATCCAAAAGCTTTAAATTGCTGTAACCTCTGACTTGTAGAAAATAAAATAGTAACTCCTACATATTTATAAAGGGGACTGAATGCTCTACAACTTTCTGTCTGACGACTTTTCTGTAAAACATAAGGCTGAGGAGTTAGAAGAACAAGTTTGACGAAAAATGTGAGGCAAAAAAAGTTTTTTGAAAATTATCAACCTTCGCTGGCGAATATCTGGAAAACTATACCACATAGAAAGAAAATAAATATAGACAATCTTGTAGGAAATTGAATTATCTTTTATTGCGTAGAGAATACGTCTTACCGTACGATGCACCGTTTCCGAGTTATAAGCAAGAAACCGAAAAGAGAGACCTTTCCACCCCCCTCCACCCCTGAAGCAGCAGGGCTAGAGACGAGGACTTTTAGTATCTTTGCCTCCTAACTACCCCCAACACATTCCTCAAGAGAAAAATTTTCCCCCTTTTCATGTCCTCTACAATCCGCTTTTGGGCATTCATTGACTGGACTATAGGTATTCTAGTTGGTTAGTTAAGCTCGAATCTTTCTAGATATTAAACTTAATAATTTTCTTAAGTTACCCACTCATGATAGACATTAAATTATTAATGACGTCTTTACAGTTAGTCATATTATATTAATTTAATGTCTGTCATGAGTGACTAGCTCAAGAAAATTAATAAATTTAAACCTTATACAGTTTGAAGAATGATTTCATACGCTTTGATATGGGTATAAATTCATCAAGAGTGCGTGTTGATTATGAAATGCAGCAAGCGAAAACAACAGAAACGCATATTAAGTGGATGTTATCATGAGTATAAACAAACTATTGACAGATTTAAACTATTGTCTCTGCAACATTTTGAGCATAATTAGGTTTTTATAACTTGATCAGTATCAAAGTGTGTTAGTTTAATGCAAGCAATTGTTTTGATCGAAAATGAACATAGCCAGCAAACTGATGCTAGACGACTGAATATGACACGTGAAGCGGTTCGAAGGGTCTGCAAACGTTATGAGGAGACTGGATCCTTTCATCGTCGACCAGCAGAAAGTGTTGTACAACCGAGTATGATGGCCTCTTTATTGTGTCAAAGTCATTATAAAACCGTCGACTTAATGCGGTTCAAGTGCAACACAAGCTCCGTGAGGTCCGAGGACTGAATATTAGCCAGTGGACAGTAAGACGAAGACTGCAGGAAAGCAACCTGATCCCTAAAAAACCTGCAACTGGTCCAAAACTTACCCCAGCCCATCGTCGAGCACCTGAATATCGCACGGCATCATCTGAATTTAACATTGGAACAGTGGGGGTCTGTCCTGTTCTCCGATGACACCAGAATATGTCTCTATGGCAGCGACCGAAGAAAGAAAGTTTACCGGAGACCAGGAAAGCGATTTGCAGAATGCTCATTGAAGAGCAAATTGGGTACGGTGGCGGTTTATGCATGATCTGAGGTGGCATTTCTATGGACGCACGAACGGATCTTGCTCTAATCGCCAGACCTGGCCGTGGTCACGAGAGAGGAGGTTTTACAGCCGCTCGGTATATTAAAGAGATTCTAGCAGTTCATGTGGTACCTTAGATCGATTATATTGGAGATAACTTTATTTTTATGCATGACAATGGAAGGCCGCACACTGCTAGAATTGTCCAAGATTACATTACAGAAGTGGATTTTCGAGTTATGAATGGCCGGCATGCAGTCCCGACCTAAGCCCGATTGAACATTTATAGGCAGAATTACCCAAAATCGACTCCTAAATCCCACGCACAAAATCCCTGTTTGCCGTTGATAATATAGGAAAAATATTTTAATTTACATTTTTCAAAAATTTAAAATTATACATTATTAGCCACTCAAAATAGCAGTCGACAAAGTAGATTCAACAATCTGGCAGTTTTAGTTTGAGCCAAGAATGCAACAGGTAATAACGGGTAGATGTTGCATAATTTTTGTGTTTTTTTTAAGGTTAACCTACGGTTAGCATCCGGCGCTTGACATTCAAATGGGATTAAAGAAGTATTAAAAGCTCCGTCATCTCTACTTATTGAACCATTAACTGATGTGGAATAGTAGCAATATAAATCGTTAGATGGAATTGAAATAATGCGTAATTTGCCAAATTCAAATAAACGTGTTCTTGAAGAATTTGCAGATTTGAGTTGTGTTATTTAATTGTTATCCTTAAATAAATAAGTGGTTCAAAAACCTTTAAGTTGTGTTATGAAAGTAAGTAGAAACATAATTTTGCACTATGTTCTGTCTGTTATTAGTACTAGTCATTAGCAATAACAACCATTTGGTAATGCTTTTTAAAAATGGGACAAACAAAAAAGTATGTTTTTAAACACTGTAAAAAAAATAAAAAAGACCACTTTATTATTAGATTTTTTCACTTTCCAGCAAATCAAAATAGAACTTGTTGGATAAACATCATAAAAGATCCGTCTATATTAGTATTGAATTATGATGATGACGCCAAAGTTAAACAAAAGACAATTGCAAAAATACAATAATTTTTTTGTTTCGGAGTAAATTCTCTAAAACACTCTCTTCGTGTTCTTTTCTATCTTTGCTTGTTCCTGAGATATTTCACTTAAGAAAATAAGATAATTTCGTTTTTAGCAAATATCTAGTAAGGCGTGAACTTTTTTGCAAAAACAACAGCATAAGTAAATTGATCTCCAAAATAGCTAAATCTTTTCTAATTTAACCGACTTCATATCTCTTACAATTTTCAAGATCCCAATAGTAAGCATTAAAATGTGGACACATCGGTGATAAAGTAAAGACTCCTTGTTTTAATGTATAATAAACTTTCTTCAGGTTTTCTGAGAAACTTAACTTCTCAATTTTTGTCATAAAAAATAATATTTTGCTCGTACTGTATAAACAGTAATAGGAATTCTATTGATGTTCTGTTTACAGATAATTTAAGAAGAACACTCAAATTTAAAAAAAACAATTAGATCTAAACGATCTCAAGAACTTTGATAATGTAAGCACAAATAATAATTAGTGCGCAATTCATGAATAAGCATAATAAAAGAACAACTGAAAGAAGCTAATTTTTTTGGCTGTATCTACAAGACATCTTCAAGAAGTTATAGATTTATAAAAGAAAATTTAAGTTAACTGCAATTCGTACCCTGCAACGGTCACCAAGTCATTTCAATATAAAGAAAGGTATTAACGAGGTAGTTTCTTTCCCTTTTGGCTACTTTATCTGCACAAATGAAACCATTAGATAGAAACTGCATTTTAATGTTCGATGAGGTGTATTTACATCCAAACAGAAATTTTAATTAACAATTACATCTAGTAGAAGGATTAGAAGAAAATCTTCACCACAAGCCAAATAGCCAAATGGGAGAATATTGCACTCCTGTATGAATTAGACGGAATAACTCCTGATACCAAGTTGACAGAAAATCTGATCCAAAGAGAAAACAAGAAATGCAAGTAAAATTTGTTGCCCAGATCTTTAGTTGATTAGTATATTATGCTGGTCTTCGCTTTGCTATAATTTGTACTGCAACTGACCAATTTGTGCTAATTATGGATAAACTCTTTGATCTGGTAATAGCTGCAAAAGAGCGAGACCTTCTAAACCTCTTTCGAGACCTTTGAGCGACTCATCTAGACATAATTAATTTTGGGAAGAAGCAAGACTATTTCTGTCAAAATTGAAATTGCACAATAGTAGAACTAATAAATTAACACCAACTCTTCCTTCAATTGTTAATTTTATAGTGACAATAAGTACTATTCAGTATTTTTGAAAATTGATTAAACAATTAGGTTTTAAATATCTTCCAACTAGAAGATCAAGCCAAGATACCCTTGAAGAATTTTTGTGTGGACAGAATCCTAAACCAACTTGTTCACAGTTTGCAGCAGAATATAAATCAAGTCTAATTCCAATACTACAAACTGTGAACAAGATGGGCCATAATTTCTTATTTCATCTTTAAGCTCTGTAATCCTGTTAAGTGATTCAACCACTTTGTCATTTTGTGGATTGTCGTCAAATTGTGATTCATATTATTTATCCATTAAAGATCCACCTCAAAGTAGTGCTAGTTCGTATTTGCAAAAAATTATTAAGACATGATTACCAAACGCGCGCAAAATTCTTTCTTGCAGAAAGGTAAACTTGCTTATGTTCTGTGGTTAACATTTCCTTGTCGGTAAGGAGTTAATACTACACTTAAACAGCTAAACAAGTGAGAACTTACATTAGTATCTCAATTTGATATTTAATAACATAATGTGAATCTTTCATTAGTGTTATCTAAGTAATTTAATTATCGTATTGTAGTAGTTTTGTTACCAAAATCTTAATATTAAAAATATACACATAGTTAAATTGGACTAGTACGCTGTAGAAGTTCCTGCTTAATAATAAACAATTGTTCAAGCAACGTTGTCAAAGTTAACGATAAATCTCCAGATCGGATGACTCTATAGTTTTTGACCGTTTCTGGCAAATGTGTCGTAACAATATTCTTCACTATTGCACTAGTTTTTCAATTTCCGAGCAATGCTGTCTTAACCAGGTTACTGGTCTAGCTTTGATCACAGACCTCTGTAAACTTTGCATAGCTCAAACTTTAATCAATTTAAAACTCTTTCAGCATAGTTTACTAGCAATTCGTTTATTTTTATCCCAACTAACAACTGAACAATAAATCAGTAACACATCAAAGTTATTTGTAAACACACTGTTAACAGATGCGGAGGGCGGACAGTATCGGTCTTATCAAGCTCTTAACGTCTAACAGATATTCAAAATTGTTTTTGTTAGTACTTAAAAACAGTTCTTGATTTTTTCTTCCTTAGTTCCAACAGCCCATAAAAGATATTCCGTAATTGTAAGACCTTAAGTTCAAGACGGTGCGTGCAGCTGTTTAGTCCATCTTGTAAAACTGAATCAGAGGCCAGATTCTCGAGCCTGGCCAGGAAATAAATTTTGTAACAGCAACGATTAGCTCAAACTTTACTTTTGGTTTACTTCTATTGTACATATATTGATAGTTAAAACTACATTATTTTATTCCGCCTGCAATTCAGTTGCTTATACTTGCCCATTCATATAAGACAGAGCTAGATGTCAGAAAAACCCATAAGGAAGATTTCAAAATTCTAATTGGTGTACGCTATAGTAAATTTAAGCTTTTTGTTTTTTATTATTGCAAACATTGTTCCAAGCAAAACCCTGATATTATTTAAAATGTTTCTGATGACCTTTCACAAGAAAGTAATGACAACATGAGGCAATTGGTTGGTTTTTGCTCAATGGTAATGAATTTAGAACAGAATGTATGGTGGAAGAAACTAATCATTGTAAGCACATGTGGAAGATCCTAGATATACATTAAAAACTTACCTACAAAATCAAAGTTGATCAGGTCAAGTTAATTGCCACGATTCCAGTGTTAGACACGAGTCATTGCTGCGTCCATCAAACTCTGACCTTTAAAGAAAATATCTCGATTAAAGCTTTTAGCACATTTAACTTTTCTCAGAAGATGAATAACAAATTCATCGATCAACGATTCAATTTTCTCCATTCCTTTTAAAATACTCTCAATAATTATAAGCTGAGCGCTGAGGCAATTTGAAAAGGCTATCTACAGTAACAGTGTCGTCATCAGGACACACGTTCTACAAATACTTTGGGTTTTAAAGTCTATTTCAAATCTCACTTCCAAACAAGAAATCAATAGCTATTGCGTCATTCAAACCAAATATTAAAATGTATTCATAAAAAATTTTATATTAATACCCGTTGAAGTATTATGCTAATGATAGAAATAGTAACTCCTTTACATTTTTTAGTAACTTTATGTCCCAGCAGTTTGGCTGCTTTGAATTTAACATTCTTTAAAAATGAATTTGCAACATGCTGGATTGGATAAAATGTAATCTATTTCCTTCAACCTAGCTTTTTTTTAGCACATAGATGTTGCCGTGTTGGTAGCTCTTTTAACAAATTCATAAATAAATAAATTAAAAATATTCACAAAGAACTTAGTATAAGTTTTACAAGGGAAATAGATAAGCAATTGGGGTTTGCTTAAAATGTGCAGAATAAATTCTCTGTATCGTCTGATTATATTCTTTCTTGAAACTGTTTAATCAGTTTGCAAGTACAAAACTCGAACATCTTAGAAAGTTACTCATCGAGTGTCTTGCATCCAAACAGTATCGCCCTTTAGAAGATATTAAAAATCGGATTGCAAATGTCATTGACACGTATGGAAGTTACCAGTGTCCATTTTGGTTCTGAAAGGATTTGCTTTGAAGTCAGAAGTCTAGAACTAAATCCAACCAAGAACATTGTTACATTCTCACTTTGACTTCTGAAACTATCTCTTCTAGTAAAACCTTGTTTTATTGAGATTTCAAATTTAGTTGACTAGAATCGAAATATCCTTTCTCCTGTACATTTTTGAGTGTCAGGGTTGCCAAAGACGTTTGAAAACTTTCCAACCGTCTTGTGTTTGTCCAGATGTTTGTTTTTCACATTCCTACCTCATTAAAAGGTCTTGGATATCCTAAATTTTCTTGCCTATATCCTAGCCGCTATAAGCCTTAGAATTGTTTGCCTTATGATTAATGTTGGAGAATTGCTATTTGCATGCTTTTATCTATGAGTCATATGCAGTTCATTTTTAGCATATGAGCTCGTTTCATGGTAAATTGTCCAAATAATTCATTTTATTTTGCATATATAGTAACTTTTTGGCATGGATGAGAATTTGAATTGAATTGAAACTATATAAATGGTTATAAAACATTGTTTTAGCAACTTTTTGATTTTTCCAAGGATGTAACATAGCACAACGTAACATTGCATGTTTCTTGCATATGCTACTGAATTTCTATGACATATTTTAGTGCACTTTTCTTACGGCATATTTGGTCAGCCTAATTTACAATTACTAAATCCAAATCAAGTTGTAATAGTTCATGCTCTTAAAAGGTTTTCCTTCGTTTGCACTCATTTTTCGCCAGAGAGTAGACTAACTATTTAGATGTTGCCATGTCTAGATGGGCAAACTTCAACCAGGTTTTTGTGCAAGGTACGTATGTTAATCACAGTGAATAGCAGTACGCCTTCAAATGTGTGAAGAATGCACAAAGGAAATGCATTCTGAGTCTCTTGGTTGTATGAAGCTGGCGTAAGATTATCTGCCACGAGATTGGCAAGAGATACACACCTGTTTCGCCTGTGGTCTTGTGATGTGCAATTTGACTACTGATATTCTGTTGTTTGATTTTGACGTGAGGTCATGGCGTATGTAAATCGCCTTCCGCTTTTATCAATTAGAGCTAATACTTGAATCAAGATCAAGCGTCATTCAACCAACTGACTAGGTAGGATGCATGCTAGGTGCACCAACCTTAGAGTCCAGGTCTTCAAAACTAAGCTGCTTAAGGGTCATCTGCGGCGCTGTCTTAGAGGAAGTCAGATACTTCTCGCTATTGAAAGTTTTCGATCTTTGCAGAGCAGTGTGTGCATAATCAATAGAATAAAGTGAGGAAACTTATTAGATAAAGTGGATCGGAGGTACTGCATTTTATGCAAATTCTTGTACAAGAGGTTAATGTTTACATGCATAGAATGCGGGACCAGCAGCGTCTAGTATCATCTGATAGTGAAAGTTGCAATATAAAAAAGTGTGAATTAGCTGTATATAAAAGTTTGCAAGTATATATGTAGGTGTCTTTTTTTAAAGCTATGCAGGTTATATCGAGGAACTGCCGTGTGACTTATTATTCAACGGGCAGTTCATTTTAAAATGAAAACAAGCTAGAAGGTCCTTTTAAACTTTTGGAGACTATTTAGACCATAAACAGAATGTAAAAGACAATGACTTTGTCGGTTATGCAATACTTCATTAAAAAAAACTGATTATTCTATTTTGCGTATTTATTTGTTATAAGGTTGTCTGATAAACTAGAAACTGTACTATGCTGATTTAAGTAATTAGCATCCAAGTTGGTAATGATATAGGATATAATTTGAGTTTTTCTTTCAAGTGCTCTTCCCCCTGTTGTATAAATCAAAGATTTAACTGTGTACGTTTTTTATTCTTAGGAACGTCCGATGTAGAGTTCCTGTCTATTTGCTTGTCACGCTTTCCCTACAATTAAGTGTGAATTTCTGTTTGTCCCCAATGGATTATTCGATCCTGTTTGATGGAGGAAAATTAAATGTGCCAGCGATATAGCAGCTACAACGAATGGGAAGAGGACGTGAAGGGTGAAGAATCGTGTTAACGTTGCGTTGTCTACTGCAAATCCTCCTCATAATCATTGTACGATCGTTGTTCCTAGATAAGGGATTGCTGAGAGTAGGTTAGTAATAACGGTGGACCCCCAAAATGATATTTGGCCTCATGGGAGTACATATCCAAGGAATGCTGTTCCTATAACTGTGAATAGAATAATTACTCCTACTGATCATGTCTCGTGGTACATGAATGATCCGTAGTAAAGTCCTCGTCCTACGTATAGATAAATTCAAATAAAAAAGAATGAGTCCCCGTTTGCGTGAATGGTTTGAAGTAGCCATCCATAGTTGACGTCTCGGCAAACGTGAACGACTGTGTTGAACGCTAATGAGATGTCTGAGCAATAGTGTATTGCTAGGAAGAGCAGATGGGTAGGTTTGATTGCGTCCGAGGGGTGCAAGAACGGAGACAGGAAAATGTTCGATGGACCTAAACTGCAATCGAGGTGATCAAAATGTTATTTGTAGCTAAGATACTTGTTTGTCTCCAAAACGTTTATTGTGATTTAGGCTACGGGAAAATGGAATACGCTGGCCTTGGTGCAAGTGTTTCGGAAGGTGGTTTCTCCAAGATTCTCGTAGTGGAGGGGGCTTAGACTTTGACATGCCTAAGTATCCTAGTTGGTGCCACCCTCACATTTTCTGTAGGGGACTTAAATGGAGGTAAGGCAGATATACTGTAAAAATAGTGCCCATATCAATAAATTATGTCACAGAGATTCAGTAATAATATATGCAAGAAACATGCTATGTTACTTTAATATATGCATATTATATGCTTAAAAAATCAAGATCAGTAGACAATTGTAAAAGAAATGTATTTTACTGATTTGAATTGTTTAAAATATGCATGTTGATGCTGTTAAGCTCTCATATATGCAATTATACCAAAAGCCTGCTATATATGCATAATGCATGCAAAATAAAATTGATGATTTGACCAATATACATCCAATGAAATGAGCTCATATACTAGAAACTAACTGTATATGCCTCATAGATAACAACATGCAAATATGTATTTGTCCAGCTTTAGAAAAAATTGCTTTATTGTTCATCTACGACTATCTCCTATTGAGTAACTACGAATGAAGTGGGTATCTTTAAAAAATTACCTTAAAGAATAATAACTTTCCTAGACGCTTTCTTTTGGATTTTACTGATGCTTAATAACGGTTTGTACGAAGCACTTTGCCTAGAAGCATTTCACGAGAAAATGTTTACTTTTAGGCACTAACTGTAAAACAAAACTACATGGTTGCTTGTAAGTAAAATTAATATTTATATTACTATACTACTTTAATGAACTGTTGTTGTAGTACATACTACTGTACCAACTTCATTTAAAGTATTACTCCTATAAAAATTGCCTCGCAGATGTCAGAAAATAACTGTTTGTAGAACTAATTGAAGTGAAATTATTTCGCTTTTTTTTAATGTTTCCCGCAGCATGTAACTTTGAAAGGTTTTTTAATTAAAATTGGAATTTAAAACTCAACTTTATTTGCTCTATCAACAAAAATAGCAATCGCTTCTAATTGGAGCAATACTGCACATGCGGAAATATTTGCGATAATTTCAAAAATTCCATTTAGCATTCAAGATCCTCTTCATCGGCACAATTTGTTAAAAGTACTCGCCCTCATTTAATTACTAAATCAGGAATTTAAAAAATTTTAGTTTTTGCAAATTAAAAAAATTGCATGCATAAAAATTAATTGCAGAACGTTTGAAAATATTTTTTAATAAAAAAACTTCCTAAAATTCAAATTTCACATTTGCGATTTGTGCAACCGTGAAACGCATCTGTTCCACATTCACAGATGGAACTCTACGTCTTTGGCAAAAATTCTTTTCAAATACATTCGTATAAGCCAGGCGCGAAAACGACTAAAGGAGCATTGAATATAAAGTCTGTAGAAATTGGAACGCACCGAAACCAAACTTGACAGAAAGTATTTTCTTTTTAATAAGAAATTTATATACAGCTTCGGGCGGAGTGTTTCCGTCTACCAGTATAAGTTTTAGATTGCGAATATTTTTCAGGATTCCTTGTCTTTTCTAATATATGGTAAATTTATACAGGGTTTATCTAGCAGACGGTTTATCTACAAGTGGCTCTTTTAAGCGGAATCGGTGTTTTATAAAAAGTATGACAAAACTTTCTGACTGGGTTTTAGAATTGATAAAAAAAAAATCTAAACAACTCAGATGGTTTGGTTGAAGTATTCCGATTAATGTTCTTTTAGGTAGATGATTCCTAACCATTTGTCTAGTAATAAAGTGAGTTTTGGTATCTTTATGATACCTTTAGTAAACTTCTAATCGAATTCAATACAACACTGCACAATGTGCTTAAGGGTGTAAACTAAGTATGTGTACCTTCAAGAACTGATTTATTGCATGTTTACAAGGTGTACCCCGTTTTATCTTTTCTGCACGTATTGAAACATACGTATAATTTAAAATCTATTTATGTCTATTATTCCATTTCTATAATTTTGTTCCAAACTTCATTTCAAATATATTTCTAAAATTCTTAATGTTAATTCAGCCTGTTTTACCTTTTCTGATAAGCCTGATTAATATTAATTAAGAATAATACTGTTAACTGTAATATTTCTTAATGATATTCAGGATCATTAATATTTTAAAATATCAAATAACTAAGAGAACGAAAAGAAGCAATAAGATGTAAAATTATCCTTCAACTTTATTTTTAGAACATTATTTTTGGTGTAGTAATTTTAAAAGGGAAATGGTCTTTATGACATTTTGAATACATAAACTTTGATCGCACCCACACTTCGTTAAACCAACAAATACTAACTATAGGTCTCGGCGTTTTTATAAAAATATAGGAGAAAAAAGGTGATTATTGTATTATCGAACAGTAATAACAGCAAAAAAACAAAAAAAGCATTTTTACTGTAAACAGTGCTTTCGTTTCAGTTTCATAATGTCATTTATATTCTAGCTTTCGTTTGTGTTTTGATCATAAAAAGATCTGTTATTACATACGTCCTGAAAGTTGCGTGAGTGGCATTATTAGCAGACGTTATTAAATTGCAGAAAGATGCCGCCCTAAAAGAGTATTTTATTTTATAAAATTCTACATTATTCTCGTAAAATGATATGGTTCAAGCTATAGTAGAATGAGCAAACCTTATTAAATAATTATTTAATAAAAGTGTGAAGACATTAAATTGTTTATGGTTTTCTTGCAATTACAGAGTGTATTCAACTCTACTTAACGTCATAACTGCAGCAGCTCTAAGGTAGTTTATTGAAGAAGCATGACTAGCTTTCAAGGTAATAGCCATTGTTTATTTAGTTTACTAAAAAATAAGATGCCAATAAAGTCTACACACACAAAATAACCGATACGTGATAAGGGCTTTGGAGTTTATTGAGAAGTTTTATCATTTAAATCTGTTGTTGTTAAAAACGTGTAGGGTTATTCCAAGGTTTGGTAAATTCGTCTGATAAAGCTTACATTAGCAAAGTGTATT
The DNA here is from genome assembly GCA_011009095.1 of Ignelater luminosus. Lineage (NCBI taxonomy): Eukaryota > Metazoa > Arthropoda > Insecta > Coleoptera > Elateridae > Ignelater > Ignelater luminosus. The sequence continues at coordinate 1,315 of VTPC01005533.1, read as the reverse complement.
TCAGCTTGTTACGAGACAGGGCATCAGAATTTTTAGTAAATGCTAATAAAAAAAATTAATAAAATATAAAGCACGCTCAGAAACAGAAAGTATTAGAAGTAATACAGTCAGGTGTATTAAAGTCGCGACTCAACTGAGGTAGCGTTTGTCAGACAGTCATTGTTATAACATAGTGTTATGATATGGAGAGCTCTTTTTCTCAGGGTCCTTATTTTTCTTCGTTTGGTTCTTAATTTTTTTATTAAAACGCTATTTTCTTGACAATATTAATTTATTTATTTTTTACTGTCATTACATTTATCAAACAAAAAACAAAATTTTTTTTTATCCTCTCTTTTTTCATCATTTTCAAATATCACTACATTTTTAATATCATCACATTTCCCCTCCATATTAATATAAATTTTAAGCGTTTTATACTATTGCTTAAATTTTGATTAATATTAACTAAAATAAACTCAATTGTGAATTCCATTACAATTTGATCTTTGTTTCTTTTATTTGTCTTATGTAATATAATAGATATTGTTTTGTTTCATGATATACATAATCATTTTTTTTTAATGGTGTTTTATTTTATGTTTTTATTCTAACCTTAATTATTTGAATTGACGGTCTTGCACTTTGACATTTGTCGAACGTCATTTTGACATTAGGCAACTGTCATTCATTCATTTTTTTTTCTCTAGTAGTAACGTTTTCTTCATATAACTTAACTCCCTGCCTCATTTATCTACTTCAGTATCATATTTTATCTTTACTTATTCATATTAAGGGTCATATTTTGACCTTTTCTTTTAATATTATCAATCATATCATTAATTATTTATTATTATTATCATTATTATTCTACTAACTTCATATTCAAATCTTCATAATTATCATCATTTTAATAATACTTCATTAATAATTATTTAACTCATTATGATTATCTTTAACACATTCATTCAAGCATCATTCATACCTTCTTGTCAAACCTAATATAAAATGTTACTTATTCTTCATATGGGTAGATCATTTGTATATTGAATCTGCCCCTTATTTTATCTTTTTCCTCATCTTTAAGCTCGTAAGTATCGTTAAATATCTTTATTACGGTATATGGCCCTTCATAAGGTGCTAACAATTTAGAAGATACCCCTTGAAAACTATCCGGCCTTCTTACACTTTTTACAATTACTTTATCTCCAATTTTAAATTTTACTTTTTTCCGAATTCTTTTATTCCATCTTTCAATTCTTCTTTGACTGATTTTCTTACACCGATTTCTAACTTTATCTAACAATTCTTCAAATTGATCTTCTGTCTTATTCGA
>VTPC01005531.1:0-22127 GCA_011009095.1 Ignelater luminosus | reverse complement strand
ATTCTCTTTGTTTACGTACAGACAATCCTTCAAAATCTTGTTCTACTAGATTATTCACGAGTGATCATAACTCTAGCGAAATTTTAGTATGCAACACACCATACATCTTCATAGGCCACTTCAACAATTTTTTGTAATTTAGAAGAAGGAATCTTGTTTTATGGCAATTGGACATAAAGCAAGCAACTATCATACTGCACCAATTCCTATTAGGGAAATTTAATTTTTTATTGTTGAGATGATTGAATAATTTAAATATCATGTTATTTCAAATTATGAGCAGCCTTATAAGTTTTTAATTCAACTGTTTTCTCAATACTTTTGTTAAGGAGATATTATCATATCATATTATTTATTTATTTCCTCTGAGAACCATAAATACGCAACGTTTGTAAAGTTAATTGTCAAATGCTACATAACCTAAAACCACTTGCTAACTGTTTGTAACTAAATTCTAGATATAAGAAAAGTCACAGCGTATATTATGTGCAGTCAAGAAATATTCAAAGATCTTGACACCGACGGTGTTATTTTTATTTTTAAGGTTAGGCTTGGTCATGACTGATTATATTGAATTAAAACAAGAACTAATGATAATAATAATTGATTTTTATTAACTCAATACAGAAATTACATACATATATGAACAACAAAACACAATAAAACCTTACTTAAAAATAATAAGTAATGACTAATGAGTAAATTATTGCGATTTCAAAATGAAATTCTTATCGTTTGAATATTTATTCCGTAAGATGTCTTTGTGAAGGATATCGTCGACGATAAGTAATTTCTATTAAATCTGAATTTTTGCGACACTTTCAATAAATTAGTATAATAATTATGTCTTTTCATTATTCGAATTAGTTTTCAAATTTGTATTAACAAATTTAAAATGTCAAACATAAGTGAAGCAACAAAAGATTGTCTGTGCCTACTAGCTTTGATTAAAAGTATCAACACACTTTAGAAATGTGCAAGTTGGGTTGCCTATCAATTTTATCAAAGACCAGCATTCCTCTTGAATAAAATTCCAAAGTAGAAACGTTGTTACCTCACAATCAATTTAATAAACCAAATCCACTTAGAAACATCTTTTAATTCAGTTAACAAAGTTCAATCTTTGAGAATATTTCAGAGCTAATAACAAAATAATTTGTTTTGTAAAAATTGCGTTCTTTCTGATATTGTTTAGAATTTCTTTTGCTTTTCTTAAGGTCATTAAAGCAAAAAAATTCCTTAACTTATGTATTTGCAGCGTTATTTACGCAAATATTAATAAGGTGTTTCGAAGTATGTTACATACCTAATTATCGCCGTGAAATCAAGGTTAGCGCAAATTTAGTACTGTTTGGATTGGTTGTAAAAACAATTCAACAATTAGAAGGAAGATTTGAATGCTTACTTACCTTACATTTATATTTATGTTAAATAAACTGTTAACCATAATATTCTTTAAAAAACGTCTTACATGTTATGTATATGTGTGAATATTTATCTAATCTTGCTAAATTCCTCGTAATATTGGATACTCGTTGACTAAAAACTACTGCTGCGATAGAAACTTTCATTTTTTTTATTTTCTCTTTATAAATGTGACTGTTAGTTTGTGCAGCATTTTACAGTCCGGGTCGTCATCGTCTAGTATAGTAAGTTGCAATAATATCCTTCCAAGAGGCTGCTGGTTGATCACCAGATTTCCACTTGAAAGAAACATCTACGTTTTATTTGGGACATTTTACAATTGTGGATTCAAGGACTTCACAGCTTCTTTTTTTTGCATTTGCAAATTATTTTTCTTGGATCTTGACAGATCTTATACAATTTCTTGGTTTTTTTGAAGGCAGATTAGGAGTTCTAGTAACTGATATTTTCTTAAGAATATTTAGCCGTTTCCGTAAATCTAAAATTTGTAGTACTATATAAATTTACAGCATGCACAACAGTGTTTAATTACTCTAAATTCTACCTTTATTTTTTAGTTTATCATTATCAATTGCATTTTTGTCTGTTTGTTGCATTTGAAAGGATCCCAATGTTTGCTCGTTTACTCTTATCTCCAACTTTTCTTATTTGTGGGCAAAGCCGCTTTCAGGTACAGTTCTCTAATTACGTAAATGGGGTCTGCCCTTTCTATAAAAATACATAGTGGCTAATTTTACAGCTAAGTACGTAAATAATTAATATAACTGCCATGTGAGTGCAAATCAGAAATAATCGCATAACTGCTTATCGCAATTATAAAATCGATAAAAACCTACATATCCACATACTGATCAGCTGTAATATTTGTACTGCTACTTGTAGCACTACCGACAAACGCAGAATTCTGCCTAGTAGCAGGTTCTTGAAAATCTAGACATTTCTTTCATAAATACAGAGTGGTCCAACGAAAACGAAACAGACTGAATGACTATCACGAAAATAATTTTTCGAAAAAACCCAAAAACATGTCTATTTGTATTAGAAGGGAGACATTTCTTGACGTACAATTCGAACCTTAAACTTCAACCCCCTAGGGGAGGGCGTCAACCCCTCATGAATTTCTAATGGGAAGGGGGTTCAAGTGACACATCATTAAAAAGACCTTTCAGTTCTCCATATTGCTCCGTTTGAATTTTTAAATTCGACCGATTTGTTTGGAGGCTGCAAGGTGACATTAAATTAAAGTGACATTTGTTCTCATTTTGTTTAATTTGAAAATTAAAAACTGTTAACCAATAGTAAAATGTTTGTTAAAATGATAGAAAGATAACATAACATAAGTTAACACAATAAACGTTCAGAGTTTTGAGCTTCAACTTCCATACAATGATAGAGGTTATGTTCGAAACGTTGTCGCACATTCTGGAGCATTTGCGGAGTTATTTGTTGACATTCGTTGACAATACGTTAGCGTAAATCTTCTAATGAAGCTGGTTGTGTCGCATACATTTTAGTTTTTAAGTGACCCCATTAAAAGAAGTCTAGCAGCGACAAATCAAACTCAACGACCTGGAAAAGTTCGATACAAATACTTACGAACGGGAAGTGCAAAATGTCTTGCTGGAATATCAATTGATCCTCCAGGTAACGCTCGTCATTCCCGATGATTTCAGTCAGTACTGGATCAATGAGATCCTGCAGCAATTCGAAATAGATAAACGCCACCTAGAAAAAAAAAGGATCAACGATGCGACGAACACCTAAACATTTAACTTTTCTGGTCGTTGAGTATAGACATCATGAAATATTCTTGGATTCGAATCTGCCCAATAGCGACAATAAGGATTTACCGTACCATTTACCAAAAAAGAGCACTCATGGGAAAAACAGACATTAAATAGAAAAAGTTTGGATTATTCGTCGCTGGTTCACTTATGACATCAGAGAATTGCAAGCGACGGTCAAAGTCGTCTTCGTTAAGTTCCTGTAGCAACTGAATCTTGTGGTGTTTTAAAATTCGTTGAATACTATTTCTACTAACACCAGATACAGCAGTCAGTTGCCTCGTACTCAACATAGGGTTAGCAGCAACATGACCCAGAACGGCCATTTCCACTCTTTCATTTCGCACGGGGTTTTCGGCCTTTCTCTTTTTATTGACTACGGACCTTGTTTCATGGAATTTTGCCACTAACTCTAAAATAAGTACTTCCGACCTACACGTTTATTTGCATGTTGTCGATTGAACAGCTCGGCAGTTCTGTTTGCATTTTCATTGTTTACAAAGAAAAGTCCAAATTATAAACCTTTTCCGCAATCGAGTAACCCATAATGTAAGTTTTTCTTAATTTACAACAACAAATATTAGAAAATTCAGTTGCCGTCCACAGTAGAAAACTAAAAAATAAATATGACAGACTTGTCTAAAGTGGATACAAGATTGTCAAATTAAATGACAACAAATGTCAAATGTACGAGGTGTGTGAGAAAAGTAATGAGACTGGCAACACTGCGGGAGATCTGGCAACGTTGTGTCTACCGGCCTGTGCTAAACCGGTTTGTTTATCGCTTCCATTTCCTCAGTCCGAGTTACAACTCCGTACAGCTAACACATTATTTTTGACAGCGCCATCAGTGAAGTTGCGTTTTTGTTGTGTTACAGAAATGGAGCATCGGAATTTCAAGCAACGTTGTGCAATAAAGTTTTGTGTTAAACTTGGTGAATCCGCGAGTGTGACTTTTGAAAAGTTGAAACAGGTCTATGGGGAACAGTGCTTATCAAAAGCACAAGTTTTCCGTTGGCACAAGTTTTCCGTTGGCACAAATCATTTTTGGACGGCCGAGAACACGTTGAAGATGAACCTCGCTCAAGGAGACCTTCAACTTCAAAAACTAACGAAAACATTGAACGTGTGAGGGATCTTGTGAGATCAGACCGTCGTTTAACAATAAGGATGATGAGTGAACAGTTAAATTTAAACACTTTCACCGTGCATCAAATTTTGACAGACAATTTGAACATGCGAAAGATTTGTGCCAAAATGGTGCCGAAAAACCTCACAACTGAACAGAAGAACATTCAAAAAAACGTGTGCGTTGATCTTCTTGAGTGGATTGCCAATGACCAAGAATTCTTCAATTGTGTGATCACAGGTGATGAATCCTGGATATTTGAGTACGATCCTGAAACAAAGCGGCAAAGCGAAGAGTAGCACACTCCGTCATCTCCTCGGCCGAAGAAATGTCGAATGAGCAAATCAAAGATCAAGACCATGCTGATTTGTTTTTTTGACAGTAAGGGTATCGTGCACAAAGAATTTGTTCCACCAGGACAAACTGTCAACAAAGTGTTTTATAAAAGTGTCCTTGAAAAGCTCAGGAAAAGAGTGATTCGTGTGAGACCAGACATTGCAGACAAGTGGATGCTTCATCATGACAATGCTCCGTGTCACACAGCAATTTCCATCAGTGAATTTTTGACCTCAAAACGCATTACTGTTGTTCCTCATCCCCCCTATTCACCTGATTTGAGTCCTTGTGACTTTTTCCTTTTCCCGAAATTGAAACATGTCCTAAAAGGATGTCATTTTGAAACTCTGGAGAACATTCAAAAGACTGTGACCGACCAGTTAAAAGCCATACCAGTTGAAGACTTCCAGCGCTGCTACCAAGAGTAGGAACAACGACTCCGACGGTGTATAGCTGCCCAAGGGAACTACTTTGAAGGGGATAACATTGTTATTTGAAAAAAATAAAAACTCTGGTTAGTATGAAATCAGTCTCATTACTTTTCTCACATACCTCGTAGATGTTTCAATTAGAGGCTTGCACGGGTCGGGTTTTCTAATCGGGCCTTTACGCGACCCTAGTTGGGTTAAAAAATTTATTGGGCTTATCGGATCATTCGAGCCGTTCGGGCCTCTCGAGCCGTTCGATCTTGACGGGCTTGCTAAACCGTTGGAGCCTGTCGGGCCTTTCAGGTCTATCGGACCAATCGGACTGTTCGCGCCTATGGAATTTCTCGGACCTGTCGAACCATACGGATCTGGTGGGCTGTTTGGGCCTGTTGACTTCTCAGGCTTATCGGGCCTTTTGGACTTCTCTGCCCTTCAAACTTCTATGTCGGGGCGTTCGGACCTCTCGGGTATTTGGGCCTTTCGGGCCGTTTGTACCTCTCGGGTTTGTCGGGCCGATCAAAAAGTCACCATGTTTTTTTCGAGTCGCGTCAAGTTTGTTCCCAGTCGGGCCGGGCCTGGCAATTTCGGCCCCGTCTCTGTATTCACATATTATACACCTGTCATGAGTAAGGGGATTATTTTACTTTGAGCGTCTGAGCGTTTATGTTTAAAGTTTGTGTTTGTATTAGTATTGGTTCTTCTCAAAACGTGTAAAATATTATTTTTAGAAAGATTTTAAGATTTATTCTTACATCTAAAATAAATAGAAACTGCGATAGAAACTTTAAACTTTATATATCAAGTTGCAGAATTTGTAATTAAAATTTGAGGTAACTTACGGAGACATCTTAATAAGAAAATCTGTGCCTTTTTATTTTCTTATTGGAATTTGTACAATATGGGACACAACACCAAAAAACCATTTTAAAATCTAATAGTGAAGTTAATTTTATCATTCGTGAAAATACTAACACAACTGACAAATTGCATTTGAAAGCAATAGTTTAGGATATTTGATTTCAAATAAAAAGTTCTGCAGAGTTGTTTCCATTTGTTTTTCACCATTTTTATTTACGATCTATAAGTATGCAGTTTTGCTTTAGTAACAAAATGGAACCTTTATCCGATGCTGACAGCACGTAGGACTAATAATGGTTGCGTTTTCTCGTTACTTTTCGTTCGGTGTTAAATTTTGGTAAATTTCCTTGAAGAATCCGAAGGTAGAATTTAAGTCTTTCATCAAATTACTACCTAGTATTAAAAATATTGGAATTCTTCTATAGAGAAACATATTTTGTTTAATTTGTTTGGTATATGTTTGGAATTAATCTAGTAATTCTCCGCACCTACAAAAAGAATAAGATACTCATTTTCAATTAATATCGACTTAAATTATTATTGTCGATTTTTTTATCATACTACCAGGGAGATACAAAACCTTGAGAGAATTTGGTTGGAATTCGTAAAATCGCAAAATCTTTGAGAACTTCAGGCTTGGAAATTCTTCGATTGCGCAATATTAGAACTTTCCGTTGGTGTTGTTCTCCAGGATAAATTGATACTTGTACACTGGAGCCCTTTTAAGGCATTTATTTGTAACTTTGTGGTAAGCAATCAGAATTTTTTGTGATAATTACAGTTTGCGCGTACACACCGGTTAGTGGTTTGTCCATTAACAGGAAATTTTATAAGTTCATTTTTGTATTTATTACTTAGAAGTTGGAATAACTTGAATCAGTTTAAATTGATCATTCCAATTTATACTTTTTGTAGTTTTGGAATTTCTAAGGTTCTACTTGTTTACCAAAACAATTTCAAAATCTTGATTAAGTTATCAAATCCATGTCGAGTATTATTAAGCAAATAATATTCTAATGACGTGATCTTTTTAATTTCGGGTTTAATAATTAAGAAATAGAACTTAAAACTTGCGCTGATGTTTTTTAAAGTTGTCTTGACATCTGCGATCCAAAATAAAAAAAAAGAATTCTGTCTTAAACCGAATTTTGTCATCTTTTAAACGTGAGTGCGACTAAATAAATAATGACCAATAAATCACGTGAATTAGACGTCATTCTTCTTGCTGGATATTTTTTGATATCTCGTGATTTTCAAAGCAGGAACCAAGGCGATTTATTCCTTCACGAATGAAATTCACATGATATTCGCTGAAAACATTTCAGATGATATCCCTATAGTTGATGATCTAGAGTTCACTTACTAGTAATTGATTTATATTAAAATATCATGATATGATATTGTTTTAAAAATTTGCAAGACATATAATGAATATTCATCATATAAAAAATTCGTATTTAAGGTAGAACCTAGTAGGACAGCAACGACAATTAAATGTAAACTAAAAATAGTTTGAATAATTATTATCTATTAGTAGGTGGTGTATAATTTGTTAGAAAAATCACTTTATTCATTAAACCAATGTTTCTCAAATTGTGTGTTGTCTCAGACTGATGACAGAAAAGCAAAGTGATTAGAAAACTAGAAAAGTAGACACTTGATGGGCGTGCCGAGTGTTTGTTTACAAAGCAACTGAATTGAGTGACCTTATAAACTGAATGATGACTAACACAAGCATCTTGTTAACCTTTTAGAATCAGAATAAACAAACAATCTTTGTTTTATAAATCAGTATGGCTCTTCTGTCAGATATCGGATTATATTATCATTCTAGAATTATAAATTGAAAGCTGAGTTTCCGTTTAGAAATTCTTTTAGGGCGTTAAAATAATAAAGTAGAATGTTTCAATGTTAATATCAGATTACATTGGTGAGAAGCTCTTTAAATCATTTCATGACTTGCAAAACAAATCCTCTGTTAATTTAATGACATTGTTAGTTTCGGCCCTTGATTTTGCTTATACAATGCAATGGTGTATTTACAATATTTAAATTTTTCTAAATGAATATTTAACAATAACAATATTGAATTTACAAATTTATAGACTGTCGTTCCGCTGGTCGAATTAAGACGTAAAAAATCAACTCACCTAACCTTGCTATACTTTCTCATTGTCTGTCTCATCCATTTCGCAGTAGGCGTAATTTCTTCTGGGTTATCAGTTTGTCTTGACGATATACATTTACTCTTTTGTCCACTAGACGTTGTTTTATTAACGTGCCGTTTAAATTCTTTTTTGTATGTTTCTCGGCTGGTGCGAATACTGCATGCCTTTATAGCGTTAGACAACATTTTTGTGTGTATCAAAGCAAAAATTCCCTTAGCGCGGTTGAAATTTATACTGAAGCAAGAGGAGCCGTTTCGAGTATTATAACCAGTTATGCATAAACATAGCAGTTTATATCATCTTAGAAAGAGACGCGTAGAAAACAAATCGAAAAGTATCCTACCAACAGTTTATTACTCACAACAGTCTGCGCGTTTCGTTCTAGCGAAAGCATGTGATAGTATCTATTATTACAGTGGGTGTTACCATACTTATCTATTATCTTTATTTATGGTACGTTAAATGTTTTTAATCCCAGAAAAATGAAACAGGGCATTACATCAATCATCAATCTTGTTGTGTTTATTATTAAAATAAAACATCACATTTTGTATATCATTAACGATATATCTCAATTCTAAAAGTTAACCTTCATGATAGCAAAATATAAAAAGTTAAATATTTCTAATCTAATTCCAAAACCCATAGAACGAGCCTACAGCCCACCGCGAGGACGAACACTACGACTTATGAAACAATGAATCTGCTAAACTTTGTTTATAAATTTAAAAAACAATTTATCCAGCACACCCTTTGGTATTTGCTGGATATGCGAATGGATAAGATTAAGACTTTTCTCCCTATAAGTTAAGTACGTGTTTGGTAAATCTAATTCTTCATATAAATTACGAACAGCTGCTTCACTTTCTGGGTTTGGTTTTCCATAATGATCTTCTAAGATCTTCCTTTGTTCAGGTGAGGCTCGTTGTAATGCTACCACTACTAACCAGGTACATTCTCCTTTACGAATATCCGTTTCTATCTTTCCTGTCGTTTCAGGGTCTCCAAAACAGTCCAAGAAATCATCCTTGATGAAAGTACATAAGTAATTAATCTCAATTGAAGAAAAATAACTTCAGAACTTACCTGTACTTGGAAAAAGTGTGCTATCTCTAACAGAACTGTCTTTGCTTGCCTGTGCATTTCAGGATCGTATTTTCCAGCCAGATACATAGCCAATGCTACCGGTAATTGAAACGAATAACAAGCAAGATTATACTTAACTATAGCATTGTATCTATTCATAGTGAAAGAGCTCAGTTTTGGTCCTTCATCTACAACAGACATGACGTTCAATGATTTCCCCATCGCTGTTTCCATCACAACATCATTAAACAAATCTAATGTTGGGACATAGCAATGATGACCAGAAAAGTATTTCTTTAGAATCGAATATAGTTTGAACTTTATCATTATTGCATCATACATTGCTTTCTGTTTCACATCCGCATTTTTGTACCAACATGGAATTCCACGACGAGTTTCTTCTCCGGTCATAAGGTCGTAATTCATTAAGAATGAGGAATGCAGCTGTAAAGATAACAAAATTATCTTATCTATATAATATTATGAAGTATAAAAGAAAACATTATCACACAAAGGTGCTTTCAAGAATTTTGCCATAGCCGGGCATCAGATACGCTAGCGCCTGCTCTTATTTAAAAACTCATCTACGTCTCAAGTGGCATGATGGTGTTAATTGTGGTATAATACAAACATAAAATATGTCTTGCTTCCAGTTTAAACTATTTAGAAATAAGCAACAGCCAAACAAATTGCACGGCGCAAAAATATTCTGTCAAGTTTGCTTTAAAACCCCCTGTGATTAAAATCCCTTTGTGTATGTTTATATGCAGCGAATGATCCAAAATCATTGATAATAGTTTGAATTTCCTCGAAACAGAAATATTTTGACAGGTGGTAGTACTCCTGAACATAAGGCTTGTTTGGCATTGTCATGACAACATGCACATCACTGGCTAATTAAGTGACAACTAGCAACAGCGCCAAGTCTAAACTGCAGAGAAAAGATGTTAACTGAGAAAATTCATACTGCCATCAATAATTTAAATCACTTAGTACAGTAAGTATTTAACACATACATTTCGAGTTGCAATGTCTTGTTACTCGACAGCCAAAATAATTACAAGTTCACATCAGCAAACAAGTAGTGTCTTTCTTAAAGCTTAAATTGAACATTAATTTTTAATTTTTAAACACACGTAGATCTTCGGTCACGAAATAATAAATCAGTTACTTAAAGAAACTTTCATTAGTAGCTAAAAAGCTTTCAAAAGAAAACAGTCTTAGTTATTGCCATTTTTGTTATTATTTCTGTTAAAATTAAAAGTGAAATCTTCAAAATTTATTCACAGGGCTTCCACAACCTCACGTTTTCACTTTTCATAAGTTACTTTAAGAACTGAAAAGAAAAAGAAAAAGAACTGAAAAGAAAAAAGAATAAAAAGAAAAACAGAAGAATATTATTAAAATAGTAAGAAAATGGAGAATGAAGCATCCCTACCACTTAGTGTGTGCGAGAAATCTGTATTGACGCTGAAACTTCTGACCCTCACTTCATCGGCAATTGTGAAAACAAAAGTCAACCAACAAAATTCCAGTTTTATAAAAGCATTTGAATATCAGAGTATTCGAATGAGTCTATTTATCGCCACGATCGCATTCGGTAAAAGGCATTTCCACTACGGTTGGTGTGCTGCGTTAGATGTTCAAATATTTATTTCGTCGCGATCGGTGCTATGTTTCTAAGTTTATTGATTCGACTTTTTCCATAGTGTTCGTGCTACTTTTATACCAAACGAGATGCTAAAGTGAATGAAAAACAAATCGAACTTGGAAACGGTACGACGTTGCTAGAGAAATCAAATTTTAAAAAGAATTTGATCATGGTAGAGGAGTCAACATTGGCTTTCAGATCATCAGTAATTCAAATGTCAGCGGGAAATTTGCAGCAGCTCCTGGCACAGGTACAACTGCAATTACAACAAATGCCAATTTGAGACAACAGTTTGTTGTTAATTCATCCACACCTGGAGAAACAAACTATAGTTTCGCTAGGTGTTCAGGGAAAAAAAGGTGAAAACGTAGAAGCATTCGTCGTTGCAGTAACCACGTATACGGATTGCACCAACGTTTCTGATACAAATGCCTTGCGAGAAGTGCCGATGGGTCTTAGTGAAGCCGAAGTCACTTGGTGGATGTAAGTTGGTGTCCTGCACAAATCTATCCATATTGATCCCATTATTTTACAGAATTTGTAAAATAATCACACCTTGCTAGGGGTAGATATTCTCCAGAAGGTATTATAATCAATCATGGGCAGCAAACTTAAAGGTTTTTAGATGATTCAGAAGAGTACCAGTATACCTCTGACTTTACGCTTGGGAAGTCCAAAATTGGCATAGCGGAGGTACAACTTCGTGAAAACGAAGGCGCTACTTTGATGTCAAGAGAGAAAGAGAGAAAGAGGAACTTAATTCGTTCTTTAAAGGACACGAAAATATCTTCAAACAAGGGAGGATGGGGAACCGACAGATTTCATCCTCCATACCGACTACTAGCGTACAAAAAAAGACATTTTCAAACAGGAGTTGGATTCTATGGTGGAATAGGGAATCATAAAAGAGTGTATGAGGACTCCCTGTAGTGCTAGCTCCGAAGAAAGATGGGCGTGTACACGGTTCTTTTAGCTTCGTGGAGTAAGTCTTCAATTCGCGGTAATTCGTAACTAACATTTGTTGTAATCTAGTTTAACGCACGATAAAAAGAATTTTTCAACTATAGAACGGGTGGCTTTTGCAGTCGTATGAACCGTGGAAAAGGTTAGAAGATATATCAAAGGTAGGAAAGTGATTTTGAAGACGGATCATCAGTCGCTAAAATGGTTATTAACACTAAAATCTTCGAACAATCGCTTAACCCGATGGGCTCAGAAACTGCAGTCTTACAATATCGAGATGGAATATCCTCCCGGAAGATCGAATTTAGTTACTGACATACTATTTTGACCACCATGTCTGCTTAGAGAGGAAGCCAGTTGTCATTTATGTCCTGTTTGCGTTTCAGCGAAGTAAGAAATGAGCAGCGGAAGGACTCAGAGCTGCGAAAAATCATAGATGGGTTAGAAAGGGACAATGAAGTGGAATTCGAGCAATGAACAAAGCGCGGTTTTCTACTTTTGAATTGCAAGTCAGGAGAGGGTTTTATCAAATGGGCAATATGGTACACTGCAGACCAGTCGAAAGTATACGACTCTTGGCTACGATGATATTAACATCATTTGATACGGGTTCTTTGATCAAACTGATTTTTAGGTTTGCTATAAATTTGTAGTAAAATGAGGTTAACTGCCAACCCCTCACCCACGCAAGAAATATTGGCCCAGAAAAACTTATTTCGCCTGCAACGAAGTTACAAATATTAATTACCTCCCGTTAGATATTTAAGTTATAGAATTGAATGTAATATTTTAGTTTAATTTAATTCACCGTTATAATTCGATTATATATTTTTAGTATCTGCCGTTAAATAAGTAATGAATTGTATTTAATCTAAGTAATTAATCGCAATGTAAATATGTAATTATCTGTATATTTAAATTTGGACTGAGCGAGATCCTTATCTTTGGATTTCGCAAAACGTCGCAGAGAGCGTTCCATTTAATGACATTACGCTCTCTACTATCCTCATAATAGTAACATCCTTTGTCCAAAAAATTAAACTTGCGCGATTATGTTTGTTTGCTTCAGCACCTGCAGGCCAATAATGGTCCCGCCAACCCCTTTCCCCTCTGATCTTATATACGTACTTATTACTAAGGGGGAAGACACACCGCCGAGCCGTAGAGATCTTCTCTACCGTACTGCTTCCTTCGCCCTTCCCAATCTATTCTCCCAAATAACACCACTTCTGTTATCCCGTCTTCGCACCCATTCTTTTTAATTAATTGTGAATCGTCTTTCCAGACAAATTCTTTTCGTTTTCTGAGCGGCCTGGGTTTACGCTTCGTCAGGATACCGTGCTTAACGCCTTGTCGCCGGCAGACGAGACGTGTACACATGGAAGGACCCGTATAATGACGACGGGCGGAATAATTGGTTCCTGTATCAAAGATTCCGCATCTATAGAAGCCCCATGGTAGCCCTCTTCCTCGGGCAAGGTAGCTCAACGGACGTCCTACGGTTAGTATGATTTTTCATAATCAATTATAAAATAAATATAAAAAAATGTATTAGCCATTTTATGGCTTCCTATTTAACTACATTAATTTATTATTTTTATTTAATTTTATCTAACGTCTACCTAAAGTATAAAATTTGATTAGGTACTTTGAATCTTTCTACTCTCTTTGCAAAACGCTTGAATTCAACCCACCATTCACTAGTTTTACTTAATTGGCCTGCCTCCTCTAAATTTAGTGGCCACCTATATCCTATCATAATTAAATTTCTATTCCCTATTTTCGAGCTTGTTGTTCTAATTTATACCTAAACAGTATATGTTCTGCATTTTCCTCCTCCTCTCCACATTCGCATCTTATTGCTTCTGCATTTATTTTCCCTATTTTAACTAGATAAGATTTGAAATTTCCGTCTCCTGTAAGCAGCTGTACTAACTATATCTTTATCTAATTTTCCTATTTTTGTTCTTATTTCGTTGGTTTGAATAAATTTTCCTGTTAATCTACCTGTAGTCGCCCGATTCTACCTATCATTCCAAAGTTCTATTAAATTTTTTCTAAGCCTATTCTTTATCAATGTCCTAGGGGTGATATTTAGTATCGTTTCTATTCCTTCTTCTATAGCTGTTTGCCTAGCTAATTCATCTACCCTTTCATTCCCTTCTATACCTACATGTGTTTTATCTGTATATTGCGTACATCGAACCCCCACGTATACTAGTTCTCCCCACTTGTAGTGTTCCCGCTCTTCGGACTCGCTAGTTTTGGGGAGCTCACTGGTACATATAAGTATCCGGCGCACTTTTCAATATTTTCCAGTGCAAGCTAGTCCAAGCTATAAAGTGTCTTGATGAATCCGAAAGGTTTCTAGGTGCCCCTTTCTTAACTCTTCCGTTTCGTATCCCTCGCTCGTGGCCCGATTGTCGCCGCTGTCAGTTAAGTTGGCTAGTGCCGAACAGATCACAAGAAACGCTTATTCAATCTAGTCTCTTCCCAATTTTCCTATACCTCTGCCGGGCACCTAATCCGATTCCGTCGATACATTTAACCCGACCCGCTTGCACTCCGCTTAGCTTGCACTCCTCTTGACTTGAACCCCGCTTAGCTTATATTAGCTGCTGGTATTATAGTTTGTGTTACAGGCGATCGATTCCAGGACAACCGTGTCTCCACAGCAGCTACCCGTGAACGCTCGTCTGACCGAACCAACGACGAAGAGGAGGAGTAAACGTCCTAACCAAATCTGGCGCCCAAGCTATTCCAACCTAGGACCGCGCCAATTCAAAAACAAACACCGTTTACATTCCTAAGAAATAGATTTCTATTGCAATGTTGCCGTAATTTGTTTTACGTGATAGTTGGGTGACCCGCTCCCCGTATGACGGGGTTTGCGAAATCCTTAGTTACGGTCTTATTACTTTGTCAACCTGAAGTATATTTGATTTTTTTGAGATTCGTCTTCTGAATTCGCTACTGTGGAAATTAAACCACCGTTTGAAAAATTCGCATGACAGCATCTAGATTATGCAGGTCCGCCTTCCCGACAGGGCCTCTGAAGCTTGTACTTTGAACCGCACGATTTTTAAGAGCGCTGTGTCGCGGCGAATAAATTCTTCGGAGCCCCGAAAGAGACCTTCCATGTCTGGTTGGTGGGCACTGAATAGGCCTTCGAGCGCTCAAACAGTTTTTTACTCAAAAAATACGACTCTATGGATTCAAAATCTGAAATTGGCTATCGTCACAAAACGAGCGGCAGCTGGCGTCAAAATTGGAAATATGTTAATAGGACACGGTCCCCTTAATTGCGAAACTGATGTCTCTTTACCCAGCCTGTCGGATTGAAAAATTTTCTTGTTTTCGACAGGCCCCTGTATTGTGCCAACTAGGATTGTGTATAATAATCGATTAATCAGAAAAAAATTGAGTAATCGATTACTTCGAAATAATTTTTTAATCGAATTATTGAAATAATCGATTATTCGAATAATCGAAATAATCGATTATTGCTTTGTAATCCAAATTGTAATCGCCCAGCCCTAGTAGCGACAGTTGTTGGGTGCTGTAGTAACTATTTCAGTACTGACGCTTGAAGTTACTAAAGCCAATGGTTGCGTCCACGAACGATAACATAATTACGAGCTATTGTCAGTGTAACTTTTAAAAATGCTGCCTTTGCGTTTATGGAAATTGACGTTTGCTGCTGATCGTCCGAGAAGTTTATGACGTCAGTGCTACCACTTGCTGACAACTCGTGGACACGAGTAATCAGATTTTGCATTATACAATACAGAACTCTAACGGACAAACCGCGAACTAAATAGTAAGTAATAATGTAATAGTGGTTGCCAGCTTTCAGGGGTTACAAATTATAAACTAATATATCGTTTTTTTGCAAAAGTAAATTTTGAATTAAAATTTTTTTTCTTTTTATACCTAAATTATATTATTTGACAGATTTCTCTTTATTTATAATCTACCTGGGTTTTATTTTTGATTATACTCTATTACAGTGTTACCTTCAGGGTAATGTTTTCTGTGTCTACTTTCCATATTATCGCACTGTTTTGAGGGTCATATCATGACTGTCCTGAAAATCAAGAAATTAATAGTATATTATTCAACGAGCACATAATGTAGGACGAAGTTTACACAGGAGCCGAAGGCGAGTGTGTAAATCATTTGAGTGAATAATACCCATTATGTGCGAGTCAAATACGACGTTTTATCTACGATTCTAACACTTCTGAGGAAGATCTGGAGGTGGATTCCCCTGAGGGAGGCGATGTTCAAATTCTTGAATATGTAGAAGTCAATGAAAGTAAACAATCTTCACAAAGAGAGTTTTAGACCTGGAATACAAGAATTCTCTGAAGACGATGTCCAAATTTTTTTTTCTAACAATAAATAGTTTGAGATTATAACAATTTCTATTTTGTTTATATCTACAAATAGACAACCAACAAAACACCGCCAGTGAATAAAATCCATATAATTCACTAGTATTTTATGAGTATGGTTATATCCGTATGGTTACGCGTATAACGACTATATTATTGAAGAATCGTAGATAAAACATTTTACAATTCCGATATGGTTGACGTGTAATACGGCGCAAGTTTCGCAATTAAGGAGGCCATGTAATGGGGAGAATATTTGCATGTTGGACGTAAGGTTACTTTTTGCGTAAAAAAACGTTGTCATTGTGTCAAATGCATAAATTCGACAGATTTTGGACCATTCTGTGTCGGGACATTCGACTCTCTCGTGAAGACGCGAGACAAAAGAGTTTTTAATCTTTGTCAACTTTAAAACCTCATTATAATAAAAGCTGCTGTTTTGTACACAAAATTTAAAACAGTAAAATAATATTAATATGAAATGCTATTGAAAATAAAGAAAAAGCGTTACAAACCATTTCTACGCACCAGCCCAAGATATTCGCAAGACGAATATTTTCAGGTGTGAGATGTTCAGGCGATTCGATCATTTTATATGCAGCAACGACTAGAAGACCTCTGTATTTCTTGCCCCTTGCCACGTTATATTCTAAAGCCCTGAGAAATTGTTGATTTAAGTCCTGTGCGTCTGTGTTAAACGTCAAATCGCAAACGACATCTGGAAAGATTGACATGAATTCTTGACTTTCTTCTTTTGATGCTAATATTAAAGCTGGTGGAATTGCAACATTTGAATTTACAGAAGTTGAAAAAATCCTGAAATTAGAAGAATAAGACATTTCAGCTACTATTCTTATCTGAATTAAATATACAGAACATTAATATCCTCTTTCTTAGTACTACCCATATCTGAAACTTTTTTACTTTCATCGAATCATCATTGTTGTGACACACATTGTGAATGTTCTTAAGTTGATTACAAAAATATTAATATTTAGTTTGGATAAAATTTAACAGAAAGCGTTTGCAGTGCATTTAGAGGCAAGCCTCCTTAAGTTACCAACTATGTTAGCTGTAGAAGGAAGGGGTACAGAGGAAAGAAACATCGCAAAACCTTCTACATAGTAAAAGCAAGTGTTATTGTTAAAATTTGTAAAAAGTCACGTCAATAAATTCTTTTTCATCAATTTAATGGTTTGTGTACCAGTTCAAAGTGCTGAAGACATGGCCCATTCGAGTCCGGACACCCACTAATTGATTTCAAAATCAGGCGTCAAGCTTCTAAGGAACACAGGATTCAACATCACAAGTGGAAAAATACCAGAAGCTCAGTCCCTTTCCAGTAAAAAGTTCGTAATTAATTTCCTGTCATAGTAATTCTTGTTAACTGCAATTTATACACGTTGATATTATTATTGCACCTTTCTCGTTTGCTGATAATTGATTTACTCGTATTTACACAAATGAACTGAAATTATTGCACGCCCTCTTTGCCAGAAGTCCCATTCTCTTTTCATCTAATAAATTTAAAGTGCTTTCAATAAATGATCGTTATAGCGAATTAAAAAAGTTACATTTATACGTAAATTGCTGCGGTCTGGCCACAAAGTCGCGGACTGTCATTCAGGCGGCTGTAAAGTTTGTCGGAAAAAACACAATTAATTCGTCCCTCCATAGATTGAGTTTCTCGCAATTCAATCAAAACAATTCTAAATCATGCAATAGAGTCCAAGCAAATATAACAAGTCAAGTTTCACAACCCGTTGCTAATGATCCGAATAGTACCGAAGTGTCTCAAAACTTCACAATCGCCGCTAGTCGTTAACGTCAGATTAATTGGCTCGCCCTCTAAGATAACGAATTACTAGCAAATTTCATAACAGAAGGCTTATTTCAAAGATTAGGTCTTCGCGCCAACAAGGTTAATCTCCAGAGTTCAAGCATAAACGAAATCCTTATTAACATTTCTAAACAAACTACAATTCAAATAAAATCAATGTGTAATAGATTCACTGTCCATCTCCCCTTTTTCCTTATTGCTACACCACATCAAATCTAAATATTCCAAAATCATCAAGTTTGGCTGATCCTACATTTAACGCAAGCTCTGCAGTTGATAAGCTTTTAGACACAGGCACATTTTGTTATTTATTGTTTCGGCCAAATTAAGTTGGGGCGCAACGTGTCCATCTTCCACAAACCTAAGCTGGGATGGATTGTCGCGGGAGATATAGCAACTAAGCAAAACCCTAAAAACCAGTCTTGCCTATTCACCTCTTTTGATTTGAGTTCTCATATGGAAAAAGTTTGGTGTTTAGAAGAACCTCCTACTTCAGTTAGTCCAAATTAGTCCCAAGAAGAACATAAATGTGAACAGCATTTTCGTGATAAGAGTTCACAGAAGTGATTCTGGCAGATTCATAGTCAAACTTCCTTTAAAGGATAATTATAATACCTTGTGCCATTTCCAAGAAAATCCTATAAGGCAATTGCACTCGATCGAACGCAAGCTTGTAAATAACCCAAATCTTTAAAAAGAGTATCGAAATTTTATGAGAGAATTGAGGCATTAGGCCACACGAGTCCATCGATCTGCAACAAACAGCGTCGAATATTGAAACTACTACATACTAAACGCCGCATCGCGGAGTCGAAAAGACAGATAGTGTCACCACAAAACTCCGAGTAGTTTTTGATGCATTCGCAAAATCGTCAACCGGTGTTTCTCTTAATGACATGTTAAAGGTAGGTCCCATAGTCCAAAATGATTTATTTTCAATCATAGTACGCTTTAGAAAGCAAAATGTAGTTTTGATAGGAGATCTGACTAAAATGTACAGGCAGGTGCTTGTAGAATCGGAGCAACATAACCTTCAGCGTATAGTTTGGGGAGACAAGCTTGAATGTTACCAACTAAACACAGTCACCTACGGTAAAACTTTGGCTGCATTTTTTGTCACAAGGTGCTTAATACAAATATCATTGGAAAACTCTCAGTATTTCCCTGTCGAAAGTATGTAGTGTAATCGTGAACGATTTCTATGTCGCCGACCTGTTGACTGGCAGCGAGACTCCAGAAGGTCTCATTGCAATTAAGCAAAATAGCACAAAAATTCTCTCAGATTATGGATTTGAACTTCAATAATTGCAATCAAATATTTTTCCCGTTCTATCAAATTTGCTGCAAGACAACGTGAATAAATCAAATTGCATCATTTCTGATGAAGACAGCATTAAAACCTTGGGAATATCGTAGCTCCTTACCTCTTATTCATTCGTTTGCAATTCCGTTCCCTCTAATCTTGAAAATAACAAAATAACCAAAAAAATATTTTGTACTACATTTCGAAACAGTTTGATTAGTTAGGTTTATTGACACCAACCACGATACAATCAAAGCTAATAATGCAGTCTCTCTGGTAGCTTAGAGTTGACTGGGAGGAGTCACTTCCCGTAAGTCTCTATGATCAACTGCCTCGAATTAATGCAATAACTATTCCTCGTTGAATTCTCGTAAGCAACCAATTCAGATTCAAATTCTCGGATATCGAGATGCTTCCGAACGTGCTTTTGGAGGCTGCATGCGGGAATACATGGAACACTTTAGCACGTGAGGCGTGGATCAACAAATGGATGATCTCCCGTTGCCGTGAGTAAATCGTTCCAGAATCTTTCCCTCTTGCGGAATAGATTACTCAGGAACCATACGAACTCAAGGATGGCAAGGAAAAAAGCCGTAAAATCATTAAAGGTTACATTTGCGTATTCGTTTGTCTGGCTATAAAAGCCATGCATATTGTGCTCGTCAGCGAATTGACTACAGACTGCTTTGGCAGCTCTAAAGCGATTTGTGTCAAAACATGGTTTGCCTGCCAATATCTATTCCGATAATGCTACAAATTTTGTTGGCACCAGTAACGAATTGTTGACCTCGATC
Organism: Ignelater luminosus; assembly: GCA_011009095.1. Lineage (NCBI taxonomy): Eukaryota > Metazoa > Arthropoda > Insecta > Coleoptera > Elateridae > Ignelater > Ignelater luminosus. Next base: position 1,965 of record VTPC01005531.1, on the reverse strand, counting down.
AGGAAACTCACACTCACACAGATACAAAAATTTCATAATTATTTAAAAGAACGCCAAATATGATGGCACTTTATACCCCCTCGTTCACCTCATTTCGGTGGTTTATGGAAATCAGCCGTAAAATCCGCCAAATTTCACTTAATAGCATAATGACAAATATTAATTTGACATTTGAAGAGTTGTACACCTTGCTCGTACAAGCTGAAGCTGGACTTAACTCTAGATTCTTAATTACTCTGTCCAACGAACCTAACGATCTTCAAGCATTGACTCTGGGTCACTTTATGGGTCAAGCATTAACTGCACTGCCAGAAATAGATCTTCAAACCACGCATGTTAATCACATCAAACGCTTTAAACACATTCAAAAGATGGGACAGCATTTTTGAACAAAATGGTGTTTCGAATATTTACACACCCTGCAACAACGTCACAAATGGAAATTCAAAAAAGAACCCGAATTCCCTCGTTGGTTACTCGTCTTTCTCAAAGAAGAAAACGCTCCTTCATTATATTGGCCAGTCGGTTGCATTAAATCAATCTATCCAGGAAGTTAGTAGTAAGTCTAAACAGTGGGTAATAGCTTCAAAACTTTTCATTTAAATACACTCGTTTTCAGCTTATGTGCTTTATTACACGTTTATCTTTCGTTTGCTCTTCGGTAAGTTATCATTTGAAAGCTGGTGCCTTTCAAGGGCGGCGGCATGCTATTCATATTGTGAATTGTTAAGTTGATTACAAAATATTAATATTTAGTTTGGATAGCATTTAACAGAGTGCATTTACAGTGTCTGTAGAGGCAAGCCACCTTAAGTTACAAACGGGTGGTGGAAGGAAGGGATAAAATGACAGAAAAAATATGGCAAAACCTTTTACAATGTAAAGGCAAGTCTTGCTAAGATTTGTAAAAAGTCACACCAATAAATTCTTTTTCATCAATTTAATGGTTTGTGTACTAACGCAAAGTGCTAAAGACGGCACATGTATGTACAGCTCCAACACAATTAATACAAACTTAAAGACGCTTGATTTCTGCCTTGACGTGAATTAATAGGTAGCTTAAACAAAAAACGTTGTATTGCAAGATGGGATAATTGCCATTGCAAAAAACACATTAAGTAATTGCATTGCTTTTATTCTTCGCTAAGTGAGACTGATATTTTTTTCCTGATGCACTTGCCAGTGAGGGGAGTTCAAAAATATTTTTCATGTGTGTTTTTAATGATTATCTTCTTATTTTTGTACCTTTTCACCAAAAGATTCCACTCCACTAACTTAAACACTTATAATCTTAGAAACTTGCCGCTAAGCTTTGAAATGTCTCGCCGTCTATAGTTATCACATGTTTACAAGGACTCCTTTCACAGAATAGGAAATTACTCTTGCAGGCTATCCGCTACTGCGGCATTATATTCGAATTTTGTTTTCACATTTGATTTCAGGATAAAAAAAAGTAACTTATGCACACGAAAATTGTATTTTGATATCATCAGTACTAACTAGTAAGCTAGATAAAAGGCAACTAAGTATGAGGAAATACAAGAAGATAAGTTTAAATGACGGGAAGAAAGAAACAGTTGAATTATCTAAAATAATTAAAACTCACCTGCTATTCATAAATGTAATTGTTTCTGGGTTTCTTATTTGTTGTCTTGATGACACACAGTCACTATTTAGTACACTAGCCGTTTTACTGAAATGCCGTTTTAGTTCATTTTTGAAAATATTTCGGCTGCTGCAAAAGCAGCACTCCTTTACAGCTTTTGCAAACATTTTTATATTATCCACAAACTTTTAAGAAAATTTTAATATGTATAGTACTGAACTAGTAAATGCTGTTCCCTTTATTTAAACTCCCTATGTACTTATTTACGTTACCAAGCAGAATGCAATACTTTATATTACGTGAGAAAAAGATACGGAGGAAACAAATCAAGATAACAAAGTACTACAGGCACTCAATGC
>VTPC01005529.1:0-12271 GCA_011009095.1 Ignelater luminosus | reverse complement strand
GCTTAAATTAAAATAATCTGAAACTAGCAAATAAATTTTGCTAAATTTGGACTTGTCTCTGAAATACGAATGTAGATGTGGTTGTTTGAACTTTATTTGTAATTTTGTACACATACAGTAGCTTGCTGACATAAAGAAAAGTTTGGTTTTCCACAATAAATACTAGTTTTGATTGCTTTGACGTCTTTGTTCGGTTTGTAAACCCGTTTGTTTAAAGCAGACTCTTTCTGGTTTTCTGATTACAAGATCAAGGCGGAACAAATCCAGTGAAACACTCATAGTTATAGTGGAAATCGTTTAACAGACCCCGAGATTTCTAAGCAAACTAGTCTTTGTATTTTATTTAGGCGTTCATACTAAGAGGGTGTAGGTTACGATAAGCCTATAAATCAGTATCAAGCCTATTTGGAGCGTTACGTTTAAGTCTCTACATTCTTTTGTACACTTGTCTAACCACGAACTATAAGAGTAACCAATTTACTAGTTATTTTGCCAATATGTCAATTTCAGGTAGGTCTCGAGTCTTAACCTTATATGAGGAAAAGTTCTGAACTTCTAAAGTTTTGATAAATAGCCAATACAATTGAAATCGTGTTATTAATTTTGGTGTCTTCTTTATCTTTTCTACCACATCACAACTGCCACGTTTACCTGAAAGGGTGGACAATTCTCTCATTATTGTTGTTCGAAATCAATTCTTAATAGTGTTTTGTTTCATTTCCTGTTACGGAATTAATTGTGCTATAGGAAGCCTTGGTGGCTTTGATAATTCAGCATCCGTTTATTAACAGAAAAAATTGTAAAAGCATACACTCTTGTAAAGCAGAGGGTTAATTTTAGTTAGTGGCAAAATGACCACAATAGTTGAAGCCACGAGGTACAAAAGAATCATGACTCAAAACCTCAGCCACAAAACAACAAGAATAACAATTTCTGTCGATACACAATGATGAAAAAGAAAGTTTCAGTGTCTGACCACGATAGTACTTGATCTAGTCTAGTCACACTTTCTCCTCAGAAATCACTTGAGCGTATGATTACAGTATAGTCAAAAGATTAAATACCGTTTCAAATTCTATATCTCGACGGTATTTCTCTACAGTTGTCTAAACCCAAAACTAATCAAACTAAAACCAAGGCTATCAAGAAGGCGTGTTCGTACAAGGACGAGTCGTTGCAAGGTGAATATGATAATTCTAGCGGAAAAAGTGTTTTTGATCAAAGGGTTGTTTGATTTAAATTATCTCTTTTTACAGGTCTCCACACTTTTGAGGGTTTGTAACATTTATCCAGTAGTATTCTGCATTTAATCTGTTCTTGAATAAGACAAGTTAATGGCAAGGAAAGCAGGATCTGTACAAGGACAAACTGGTCCAGGAAATTCAAATTCTTTGAAAATCTTAGTAGTCATTGGGACCGATCTAGAATCAAAGATCTTTAGATAAATGGCCTACTATAATATTAAATATAAGCGAATCTTCTCAATAGTTTGGGTATTTTAATAAATTATCGTTAGTCTTCAACAAAAAAATTTCATGCTGCAAAGATCTGAGCTGTAGATTATAAAATACTGAAGTTTTAACCATGAGATAAAGACAGCACTCAGATTAGTCTTTATGACTATTAGATCAAGATTTCCAGAGTTAAATCTTATTATATGCTCTACATTTTACCGGCTAGCATGAGAGACCTTTCTGTACCACCGATATAGCTGGATTGTATAATAAAAATGGAACGTAAAATTAGGGCAAGACATCTTTTGTTGTTATGATATACAGTCTTTATTTTCTGTCTCTCATTCTATTAATTTATTATATGATTAAACTTGTAGTTGTTATCCACTTATGGTGAAAAAAGACTCATTACTAACACTGGATTATACAGTCTAGGAACTATTAAGCAAATGCTTTGATTTGATTAAATGTTCACTTTTAATGTGACCGTTTTTTATCTTATTCACAAAAAAATGTTTTTGACTTCCAAGGCAGAAGAAAGCAGCTATCAGTTTTATTTTTGTCATAGTGGTGACTTGGAGACAATAAACGTGTGTGAATGTAGAAAAAAAGTATTTCATTTGTATGAAATAAAGCGTTTCCTTTGTCCTTTTGTAAAAGAGATAATCAGTTAGTCAACAAAATGTCTATATTTACTACACTTCGTGTTTATCTGCTTTTTATACAAATCTGCTAAAATGATGTAGCACCATTGTGATGCACTCATGCAATATACATAATTAAAATCGCGTTGAATATAAAACGAATAATGCTGCCAAAGAAATATTCATGCATTATTAACTTCATTAAGTCTTATTTCAGTACTAACTAGTAAGAATTATTACCGATGTTACTCTTTGATTAGTAAAGGATGTTTTTTTCATCAAATTGTAAGAATACTGTATGCTTACACAAGGTCTAATAACATTATGTGATACATACTATAATTATAAATTGGTCACTCGTGATTGACGCATTTCGAAATACAGACCAATTCATAGTTAATGAATATGCCGTAATTTACATTAAGTACTGGTTTTAAACGTATGCTTGGACAATCTCACGGAAAACTCCGTTACATGAAACGTAGGGAACGATTGATTAAGAGGATAATTTAATCACGACTTGGATGCCACTAATGTTCAAAATAATTTCATAATGAATATATTGAAGGAGGTTTAATCTTTATAGTTTTTTTAATTCATAACATGTAATATTCTCATTACCCTAATTTCTAACGATGTCAGTCTATTTTGTTGCGTTATCAATTCGTGAATAAGAAATATTAAGTTAACATTACATACCTGTTGTTTGCATAGATTATTTAGATTCACATAATACTTAAGTATTCATTTATTCTAAAGTATTCATTATCTTGTTATAAGGAACATGTCTTGTAATAAGAATCTTATAAGTTTGTCAGGCAAAGTTTAGCTTATCCAAAACTATTAAATGAGGCAGAAATTTTTATTTCAAATTCATTTTTTTAGTGTAATACTCCAGATAGAATTTCGTTTTCTACAATCATTTTAGAAATCCTATTTTAACCTAGATAAAATTCTAAGGTAAGCTGAATGCCGAAAAAATGATCGTAAACAGGGGCGGACCGCCAGCTTTGGGGACCCTTCTAATTAACCCGAGTTTGGGATAGTTGTGGAAACCATTCGCCATTTTAGTGATAAACTGGTTTTTGTCTATTTTTAAATCGGAAAAACTATAGTCAACAAACATTGAAGATTTTTAAAATTTTGTTTGATGCACTTGGATGAACTAAATCCGCTCCTGAATTAAATTATTTACATAATAGTCTTTTTATGAGACATAATTTCACGATGCATTTCAAGGTTTTTGTCAAGATATCTTCTCCCATAATGTGACACACAATCTGTGTCAGAGATTTTAGTATCAAACTAAATGTGTCATCCAACTATTTTTCTTTGCTTCTGATAATAAAGGGTTTTCCAATAAAAGGTGTTATTTTGAATAGCCCGCTATTTCGGTAGATGTCACTTTTGAAGCTATCATTTTTTGACATTTGACAAGTAGAAACTACGCCATTAATAAATATGGAACGATACACGCTTCAACAACGCATTGAAATTATTAAAATTCACTATAAAAATGGTGAAAATTTGGCAGAGACGGTTCGTAAAACTCGAACATTTTTGGGTCACCGTGAAGCACCTTGTCGGACCGCAATACAGAAATTGGTGAAAAAATTCGAGCTCTTGGTACAAGTTAGTGATGTGAAGAATAAAACCCGTGCACGTCGCTCAAGAACAGCCGAGAATATTGCTGTTGTAGCCGAAAGCGTTAAAGAAAACCCAGGTTTGTCTATTCCTCGTCGTTCTTTGGAATTAGCCATTCCATAAACGTCATTACACCGTATTTTGCATAAAGATTTGGGTCTTAAGGCTTATAAAGTCCAGTTAACACAAGAACTCAAGCCGGCCGATCATCAACAACGTCGTGTCTTTGCTGATTGGGTCGTTGAAATGCATGAAAATGATCCAGAATTCCATCGAAAAATCATCTTGAGTGATGAGACCCATTTCCACCTCGGTGGCTTCGTCAACAAGCAAAATTGTCGGATCTGGGGCTCAGAAAATCCAAGAGTTATTGTTGAAAAGTCTCTCTATCCTCAACGTGTGACTGTTTGGTGCGGTTTATGGTCCGGCGGAGTCATTGGACCTTACTTTTTCGAAAATGAGGCTGGAGCAACAGTTACGGTGACTAGATTGCGCTATCGAGAGATGATTAACGATTTTTTATGGCCGGAATTGGATGGTATTGATCTGGACAACGTTTACTTTCAACAAGACGGCGCTACGTGCCACACAAGCAACGAAACCATTGATCTTTTACGGAAAAAGTTTCCGGACCGTGTTATCTCTCGAAGAGGTGATCACAATTGGCCACCGAGATCTTGTGATTTAACACCTTGCGACTTCTTTCTTTGGGGCCACGTGAAAGAGAAGGTCTACGCCAACAGCCCAGCGTCGATTCAAGACCTCAAAGATGGAATTCGTGAGGCTATCGAGGACATAGGGCAGCCACTTTGCGATTTGGTTATGGAAAATTTCATGAAAAGGATATTGTCCTGTAAGCGTGGTCGTGGTGGTCATTTGCCTGATGTTATTTTCCACTATTAACGGCATACCTTCCTCTTTATAATGAAATAAACATCCGATCATTTATATTAAAAAATGGGACTTTTCTTTGAATATCAAAATAACACCTCTTATTGGAAAACCCTTTATCATAAAGCTGTTCCCATTAAATAATAAGAATTTTTATGGACTAGTATTAATTGTAATAATATCAGATTTTGATAAATAAAAGAAAGCAGAAAGGCTCACGTTGGTGGGACAAACGTTTATTGCAAAAGTAATTTTATGGAACTAGAACTTTTGAGTCACTTGAAGAATTCTACGCGTATATCAATGACCGATTACGAATACTTGGTTTCATTAATTGAGTCAAAAGTCTCAACTTTAAACAACAGAGGAGCACGCGGTGCACTAAGACAACTTAAGGCACGTTTAGAGCAAGCTACTCGCTAGAAAACATCCTCTGCAAAAGGCAGCCTCGGAACGAGACAAGTATCAACCATACCTAGCAAAGTTTAAATTGTTATTTTTATTTTTTTCTCACCACACACGGGGCCCCTTGATTGAACGGGGCCCTGGACTGCAGCCCATAAAGACCATGCCTAAATCCGCCCCGGATAGTAAATAATAATGAGAAACAAAACCAATAAGCTTTCAAAGCTATAGATAAGAGAAGCACTGGGGAATAATGGATTATTACATTCATTTTTATTTGCAGTTGAAAAATGCCCCTTTTTACAGTGGTATATATTAAAGTGAATGCAGATATGATTTAATTCTTCTGTTCACCCATCAAAAAAAACTATTAGCAGAACTGTCATACCTTATTGGACTAAGAAAAAATTCAAATCAGACCAAAATAGCCGGTCAATGTGAAAGATACAAAAGCGCTTTTATCAGGTATAATGATTTCATGAGGAAAACTAAAAGATCTAGTACATGGAAAAATCTTGGAAAAGGGAGACAGTTCCAGGGTGTGCTAGATTATAAAAGGCGCCAAGAAAAGTAATTTTGGGAGCTTCGGATTGACTGGAAAATAGATAAGACTGTGTGTCCTGTTATTCCTGCATTACCAACAAAGCATTTCTATGTTTTCTCTTCGGTTGTACACATGCCTTGTATCCAAAAGCAGTCCCAAGTGATGTTTGTTCCAAATTTCAGCATTATTTGTTCTCAAAATCATAGAAAAGGTGATTGGCGTGACTGATAAATTCATCACAGGTGAAGTTCTAGTTAGTAGATCACTATATTAAAAGTAGTTGACGTATCAAACTGGTAAATCTTGTGAACTGGTTTCGCAAGGTTTTACCGAAAACAGCTGAAAAAGTAATTAGAAGCAAAAAAATAGCGTAGGGTGCTTTTTCAGATAATTTAAAGTTAAGTAAAAGCAGTATCAAATCTCTTGATGAACCGGTATGTCAGAATTGAGTCACGTTAGAATAGATACCAGAACATCAAACTGTTGCAGGTAGTGGGGAAAGTAAATTCTTGTGGTATTACTTATTGCATAAGAAAGACCTTTTGAAAAAAAAAACTTTATTGAAATTACTAAGTTTCGCTACCTTCTTTAAGACAATTACACTTCTTCATTCGGGTTTCGACTACGAGTAGAGCAAAAGTAGACTATTAGTCTAATTTAGCAAGAAAGAGATAAGCAGACAAAATTGCTTTCGTTCCATCATCTTATTCCTGAACTTTTTCAAAGATACGATTTATAATGGAACTCGAACAGTAAATATTTGTAGGAGGCGAAAGATCATCTTTGCTCTAAATGCAATGGGCTACATGTCAGTTAATAATTATTAGTCTAGTAGAATCAACATTCCTGTCTTTAAGGCAAGAACTTCAGTATTCAGTATTCATGGAGTGACCTTTAAAAATTCATTTTGAGTTGCAAGTCTAACAGTGTCAGCTGAAAAGCATGTGGTTTCAAATAGGACTACTACTGATATAGCTTTTGATATCATAAAACGCTGCTTAATTTCTGCTAGGAACATTATACGCTTTTTTGATCGGGAACTTTCCAGCTTGACAGCGCAAAAGACCAAAATCTTTTTATGGGATTACTATAAATATAAAATATTCTTTAAAATACTAGACAGAATTAATTTTCTAGACTCTGGAAAAGGATGATTATTGTGAGTATTGCAGATATAGTCCTTTTCTAGGTGTAATAGACACCCTCTATATTTGTTATTTTTCTATCTACAATAATCAATGTAGGAGTGAAATATATACTCGTGACAATCACGGTATAGCAAACGTGCAATGTGCAGCAATTTCTGGTGTCCCTTAACAGCAAGGTATTGTTGAACGGTCGTGCGTAATTATACTCCATCCATTAAGATACAATTATGATGCGTCTAATTATAAGACAAGTATCTAATCAATAATAGCTAAGTTTGTTTTATGTGATAACGTTCCAGAAAATAAAAAACCTTCTAGAAAAGTTATTATTAAAAACAAAGATTATAAAAATCCATTAACTCGTAGTTGATACATGTATTATTGTGAAAGTACGATAAATATTTGCCAAAATTGCGATAGCAATGTCTGTACAATTTGAAGGGTATATTAAAGCTCATTACACTATAAATTGCCATCCTTGGTCATGTGTGAACGCTAAAAATATTTTTGGTGCTATTATCAAAGGAGTTATGTCTTTAATCATTTTATCGTGTACCATAATTTGTAGAAAAAAACCGTAAATGTAATTTAAATAGGTAAACTTAATGACATAGTACATGTCACGTTCGTATTAGTTATGTAGTACATTACATTATTATTTTATATAAATAATGTGTGTGTGGGCTCTAATTTTCTTTGTAGTAATATTAAAGAACTTACGTTATGATTTTTCGTCTGATTGTTAGGCAAAAGAAAGGTGAATACAGTTTTACGTTGCCTAATTAACGTCATAATTAAATTAGAAGATTAACTTGCGAGAAACGTAATTTTTAACAAATATATAAACAAAAAATGATGATACAATCTACAACAATAAAATGCGATTTTAATTTAATAAAAAAGCATAAATTTTTATGTGGGAATTAAAGGCTTCTTACAAAATAAGTCATAATTTTTATATTTATAGTTCATTAAAAATTGTATAAAGTCACTTTCTTAACTTACACCATATTTTACTTTTTTTTCTTTTCCTTATTGTTATTATATATATAACAATAGCAATGTTATTTCTTGTAGCAGTAGTAAATTAAAATTATTAAAATAGTAGAACAAGTAAGGTTTAGCATGAAACCTAAATCAAAATTAGGAGTAATGACGTCAGGAAATCATCTATTACCTAATGCTTTGTATGACATATTATCATGCCCATCATTTTTGGATCTAAACTATTTTTACTTCAATTTATTTGTTATTCTTTGTATTTATTTATTTAGTTCTTTATCTTTAATAATAAAGCGTTCTGCAGAGTAAGATGCAACTGTGCAAACTGTAACAGCTCTTATTTCTGTTTGAAACACAAATGCATACTCTCCTATGAGAACTTGTTCGACCCGTGGAGATGTACCGGACCCGTGTCTTGGTACTATCTATAAAACAGATAAAACAATTTCGATCTGGATCGAGCACAGTCTGGAAGTGACTATTTTATTTTTCAATCGAAGCAATTACAACTATGAATTTTATTGCTAAAAACCAAACTGTTTACTTACAATTAGTAAAGAATACGGTGGCTGCATAAGAATTTATTTTGCACTTGAAACTAATTTCTGAGAGTAAGGTAGTTGAACTCAAAATTGACACTAAATCTCAAAATTAACACTAAATCTCAAAATTGTTTATTTAACAAAATACTTTAGGAAATGAATTCAATACATAAAAATATTATTATTTAAGAACAAATAGATTGCTTGTCATTTTTACCAAATTCTTTAAAATGATGGCTGTCAAATTTCCTTAACTTTGTTTTAATTCCTAACTTTAGTTATTGTGGTACACACACTTTTGCATTTAACGAGCCCAAAAGTGTTAAATCGGTGGTAATCGAGGGATTTTTGGAAAATTATTTCTTTTATTACGTGTTTTATTTTCAATTTTTTGAGAGTATCCACGGTTTCGCCACCATAACGACAAGATGCGCCATCTGGCCAAAAGATGTAGCGGCCTTGAGGATAATATTCTTCTATGAATGGCTTTAACGTTCGTCACCGCATTAGACAAAAATTAAAGTCATGCATAGCTAAATATTATCCTTAAGAACGCTGCATTTTTTGGTGAGATAAAGCATCCTGTGATTTTGGCAGATTATATGCTTACGAAACGTGGACGCTTTCAAACAATTGGGAATAAAACAAGTAAACAAACAAACAAACAACAAAGAAATAATCTACCAAATGTCCCCAATTATGACCGATTGGGCGTTTTTGGGTTCATTTATAGGCGAAAGAATGTATTATAGTAATTCGATAGCGGAAACTCAACACAGACTAAAGCTAATGATTAAAATATTAAGTTAAGGGAATTCGACTGTGTAAAAATTATAAAGAAAGAATGTCCGACGTTGCTCTATCTGGACTTTTATCTAGTCTTACATAGTAATATTTTTATGTTTTAAATTCATTTTCTTAAGTATTTCATTAAATAAATAATTTTGAAATTTGCTGCCAATTTTAAATTCGGCTACCTTATAACCAAAACAGAAAATATGAAACAACATAAAACCAGTAAAATGACTTTTTTCTTGAATGTTCTAGTCAAGCTTGACAACTACATACGTATATCGAAGGTCTTAGTGTCGAATTAAACTTAAGGCTTGACTTGTTATACAGAGATCAAGTTGATTGGTTCACTTCAGTGAAATGCTAGAACAACTTGATGTTTCTTACTGCTAACTAAATCTTTTGCTTTTTTCAAGAACCATCTTTGACGTACGCTCTTTTACTTTGCAGAACGGAATGACTATGCTGTAATTATAAAACCACTTTTGCAGATCACATACTTGATAATAACCATAGGTTTGATGCTAAGATTAATGTCGACCACTTTCAGAATAAGTATCAGTAACAATATACAAAGAAATTGAAAATGCAAGACTGCAATTGTGCTGTTACATGATATCTACTAGTGATAACTATTTTAACATAACTTTCGGCATTTTAACTCAAATTACTTGAAATGTCACTAAAGGTAAACGGCAAATTTTCTTGTTTCTAATTCTCTTTTACTTAGAGAATTGCATACAATGTTTAACGTTTTATAAATGGTTTCCCACAGTTTTCACAAGCTTAAAACTTTTATAAAAGAACATAAATCCTTCAGAAGAAAAAACTGCAGTAGCTACATTATTTGTATGTATTGCTCTTCTTACATTACAAGGTTAGATGTCATTTTGTTATTGTACCCTAGGACCTACGAGTGAGTTGCTTAACTATTTCCACTTTTATTTCCTATAAGTGTCTATAGAAAGTATTTAAATATCAATTCTATATTAATTTATTTATGTTTTACTCATTGTAGTACCATTTCAAATAAGTAGGTACATAAATTGTGATATAAGTAAGTAATTGACTTACATGACATAATTATTCTCGATTTATATGATTATTGCAATCACAACATCTGTGTAAATATCAACTTTGAAATCATTTACATCATCTAATTTTATTTTGTCGTACAATTTTCACGTGGGCAGCTATTTAACGTTTTTCGTCCCAGATTTCAAGTGAAAATTGCAGCATAAAATAGTATTTGCATGTAGAAGACAGATGGAACGTTTAATGCCCCAAACTCGTATAAAGCGTTTCGTATTTTAACAATTGTTTTAAACACTGTAATAAAGAGATTATAGAGAATTAAAAATTGTTAATGCTACCTCAACAGGGTTAAGGTTCTAAAACAATAATAGTTAAATACGGGGTCATTGTCGGCGCCGTCGTAATTACGGATATTAATGCGTGTGCACATTTTTTCCTTTCCTAAAAAATTGCATTAAAACTGCGGAAGTTTAGATATCAAAAAGTTAAATGTGATAGCCCAAATAAAATTGACTTAAGAATTTAAATGTATATTATTTGATGTTAGGTATTTTATTTACAGTGAGTTGCTTCATATCAGTTAATTTTTTGATTTGATTTAGGCGTATAAAGCCATCTATCTTTTTAAACATTAGGTATATACACATGTTAGAAAACTGTGGATTACAGAAAATTCTTTATTGTTTTCAACAATCCAGACAAGCATTATTTTCATACTGAACCGAAGCAAAGCATTTTTGAAATGCACCGTAGATGGGACGAATTTCTTGGTCGCGGTCTGTTCCAAAGCTCGGGTTTAAGTCAAGCCGGGTCTTTCTGGATCTACGTCGGGTCAATCGGGTCGCTCGTTCCTGTCGGACCGTTTGGGTCCGTCGAGCTGTTTAGCTTTGTCGGGCCTGTCGAACCCATGGTCGAGCCGTTCGGTAACCTCTATTATCTGTGCGTTCGGTTCCGAGGAGTCTCTCGGACCATTAGTGTCAAGTGGGGCCGGGCTGAGTCAGGCCTGAGAATTTCTGCTCGTGCAGAGCTCTAATTCATAGATGTGTAGACAAAAAAAAATCAACAAATTATCTTTCTACTAAAGGCGAGCCTGTTTATTCTGGACAATGTGCTTTGCATTCAACATGGGATATTTGATTTTACGAAGATGTTGCGGACACGGGAGGATGAGGTAGTCTACGTTACTTATGATAAGATGTATACTTGGGGTTGTAATGTTTAAATATTGCATTTATGTTCTTAAGAAATTGATTCTTTTGACGGAGCAATTAATTAATTGAATGCTGGATAATCTATCATGACCATTTTACCTAAAATTTATACAAGGTTTGAGTTATTGAACGATCACGATTAACTTTACTATAAGTGACATCCTGACATATGTTACGGACAAAACTGGGGTTAGTGTCCCATCGGGATCGCAACCATATATAAAATCGATATGCCACCTGTAATGCTAGCCTTTATACAATCGAAGACGGATCGTGGGCGAGGAAGGCTTAGAGCAGGCGGTAGACGGTAATAATAATGCGAGAATCTTAAGGGTTTCGAGATCGAGACGGCGCCAGCTGCAGTAGAAAGTTGGTGAACTAATTTCTAATGGAAGGCCCTACAGCTGATTTTCGTATCTAGGTCAGTAGACGAGATGTCTGCCAAAGTCGAACCGTAGGTCCGAGTGATACACAAATAAACAAAATAAAGATTGTATTGCACTCTCTTTAGATATTTACTTTCCCAATGAGGGATTAAGCTAATAATATGTCCGTATGTGAAGGTCAACAGCACCTGGTTCCGGAACAGCTGATTCCTGAAATACTCTATAAGTATGCTTATAACACAATAAAAGCCAAAAGATAAATTAATAACATCTATTAGCATACTATTGAATGAATACAGGAAACAGTTTGAAAAACTTGCACGTCAACACATATAAATGCAAAATAAACAAGTAAAGATAGGTAAAGAACAAGTACACCAGGGCCGGCGCTAGGACTTTGGCCCCCACTGGGCAAAATTTATTTGATTGCCCTAAATTCTAATAGATCTAGATTTTACCATTTTGTCTGCAAGGCTGTAACTAAAATTGAATTTCGGTGGGGGGTTTTCGCGGACGCCAGTGAGGGGTCAGTCAATTATTAAAACAACAATTGATTAAAGTCTTGGGAAGGGG
>VTPC01005527.1:0-15630 GCA_011009095.1 Ignelater luminosus | reverse complement strand
GCTCGCCTCGCAAACACAAACTCCCATTCTCGTCCCCGCGTCACTCTCGCTGGCCGCCAACATTTTTTTTTTGGATTTTTTTTATTTATGGTCTACAGGCTAATCCGGTTTTTAATAAAGCAAGGATTCGCAAATGTCCGCAAAGCTAGTTGATCATTAAAGTTTTTTAAACTCAGGTTTTCTACGTTTTTAGATATTTGATTCTTGGCTATACTACTGCAACTTTGTTCATTAGTACACCTGCCTGAAAGAGAACTATTCTATTTCGCTCTGTGAATTTCGTTTGTTACTCTGTAGTGTCCCACGCGTTTCAATATTCTTTGAAAGTTAAAATTGCTAAAACAAAACAAAAGACGATTTTAAGATAATTTACTAAGCATTCACAGATAGCATCAGCTAAGCATTTAATGCCCCATAAAAGCGTATTTATTTTGTTTTCGCAATTCTTGCATAACAAATTAATTTCTTTGATAAAACTCCGCGACTTTGTGTGTTAGATGTCATGACACACTACAATGAAAAATGATTTTCACTTGATAACTTGGTAAAATGAAAGAATAGCTATGTCAAACCATGTATCACTGAAAATCATTTAAGGCATGCTGTTTAGTAATATGGAAATCAAGTAGGCGTTTCATTAGGAAAAATTTGGATTTACGTTTCGCCGCCGAAGTAAAACAAAAGACAATTGCGAAAATAATTTTTTTGTGTTTCGGAGTAAATTCTCTACAACACCCTCTTTGCTGTTCTTTTCTATCTTTGCTCGTTCCTGAGATATTTCACTTTAAAGAAAATAAGATAATTTCGTTTTTAGCAAATATCTAGTAAGCCGTGGACTTTTTTGAAAAAACAAAAGCATAAGTAAACTGATCTTCAAAATAGCCAAAACTTTTCTAATTTAACCGACTTCGTATCTCTTACAATTTCCGAGATCCCAATAGTGAGCATCGAAATAGGGATACACTGTATAGTAAAATGGAAATAACCATTAACAAGTAGTAAACCAGATGGGAACTGCAGCACCGATTCTGGAAGATATCGTGGAATACTGAAGAGAAACAGCCCATTCGGTAGAATAAAAATTGTTTAGTTGTAGCCTCAAATTCGGAAATAGCTACAACTGTCCCACAAAGGTTAGGATTCATGATTGAAAGAAAAAGAAAGAACTAAGCAGATCTTTTTAAGATCTTTTTTTATGTTATCTAATTAGTATATTAACACTAAAACGATAGATACAAAGTTGATCGTTGGCCATTTGACTCTCAACCAAGCTGTTAATCCAAACTCTCAAGCTCAACCGGTTCATAAAAGGATGATGAATATTGAGAAGACCAACATGGGTATCTAATTTAGTTGATCCAATTCAAGAATTATTGGAAATGTATCGACGATGTATGTCACCTTCCTTTCACAGGATTGAATAACAAATAGGGAATAAAATCATTTTCAACAGTTGGTAGAAGCTGTTCTTACGTTCTTTGCCAAAACAACACTCCCAACAACAACTACCAAATCAGTAAAAGATCAGTTCAAGAGTAATAAAACAGATTTCATGCTTTGGTCTTATCAAAATTTTGATTGAAATTCTACATCAAACCTTCATTTGCATTTAATCAATGTATATTCGTCTTGATTCCTGCTTCAAAACACAAAAATGTATTGAAAGATATTTAGCAAACAGTGTGATGGCTGCAGATATTTTTTTACAGAATTCAAAGTAGGCTTTGGTTTTACCACATTTTTGCAGGGTGAAACAAACAAACTATTATTAATCTGAATTCTACATACAAAAATATACTACGTGATGTATTGGTCTTCACTTCATCAGTCACGTCATATTCACGTTTGAAGAGACGTCAGAATGACACAGCTCGAAAACTAATACAGAACAAAGAAAATGACGTCTATTATTCGGAATCTCCATCGGCAACGAAATCATAGTTTTGGTCTTTTTCGGATTTAGATGATCTTGTGGAAGCTCGAACACGTAGTGGTTCGTGATTAACTGTTTAATCCACTGAGCCAGCACCATGAAGTGATAGTATATAAGCAAACCGTAAAAATCTGACAAATAAAACGCATTAGCTACTTTTATCTTTCATTTTAAAATTCCACGATTTCACATATTTCTTTAGAAGGAATGCCATAAAAATATGAAGAAGATGATTTTTTTATTGAGAAAAGTTTTTTTGGGCCCACCTTCTTTGTGTGGCCGGGTTTTTCCAACTATTTATTGCATTTTTCTTTCGAATATATGCAGTTTACATTTTCCTTTACTATCTTTGCGCCGCCATATCTGTACTGAAATGTTGGAGTTTCTTGCATTCCTTTTCTAGTATCGGCAAAAACATAGGAAAGTTTTCAAAACAATGACTTTAACGAGTTTATCTCTAAAACCTCTTTGAATAGTTAACGGGTATAATGCAGTACATACACTAAAAATTGTAATCAAGTGTACAAGCAAACAAAGAAACAGTGAAGATTCAAGCAAGTGCTCCCAAGGCATATAAAACGTTAATATATTTTACTTTTCGAGCAGATCTCGATAAATTTGAAAAGACGAACTACAGAGAAAATCAGTCTAGCAACTCTAATATATATTTAAAGTAAAAGACCGTGATTAGTTGAAAAAGAAGGGGGAATATTGAGGTTACTTCACTTTTCTTGGTGAAAATGTATTTCTGAAACTAAAATTCCCTAATCTAATTGATGAGTAGAGCTAGTGAATCCCCAACGGTTATTTGTCTTTTTGCACCTGCTTTATAATACAACTTGATTTATATTTTCCAAATTGAAATTTATCTAAAAGGCTAACTAAGTTGTCGGTTTTCCATATCTAAGCATAGTGAGCTTACTCTAAAGATTTTGGCCCGCTTTGGATAAATGTTAGAGAATTTAGAGAAAAACAAGTTTAGTGTGTAAAAAGGTTGGTCCCCTTGTAAATTTTCTTTTGACTTCAGGCCTGCAGTTCAGCAAGCAACGAGTAATATACTTCGCAGATGACTGTTTACTTGAAAACAATTTAGTTCCAAACAACTTCCTCTGCCTCTGCGATATCTAAACTTCAGTTATCATTTTTGATCAGGTTTTTTGGGGTCAAACAAGCTCTAAGAATAGACTTAACTGCCTTGCAAGTCGATCAGAATTGAAACTTTTAATACACACTGACCGCCACCAACGGGAAAAACATTTATTTTCGATTTGTTTGAAAAACTCTGTGCTAATAATTTGTGCATGTCGGAAAACCAATTACAAGCTACTTCGATCTACCAATCCATTGCTTGTTTGGCAGAAAGGAGCGTCTTTTGAAATGACCGAAATTGAAAATCTTCCATATTTTCAAAAGTGTCAATGTTGAGACTGTAAAACAGTGCTAAAAGTTATCGCCAGATGAGACGCTTGGTATAAAAAAGAAGTAATTTTTCTGTCAAATCTTGAAACAAGGGAATGAAATGTTAAGATTTGACAGTTCTTGCATGCATAAATTATTGGCGCAGAGCTTTTTGAAAAAAAATCAAAACTAATGGTTTCTTCCATTTGGTGCAAACTTTTAACGTGACGAATTCGGTAACTCTGAGTGTACCTTTGAACAAGAGCATCTTTGCTCATTTGAACAAAAAATTAAATGGATCTCAATTCATCTTTTGTTGTTTTAATTGCTGTGGTTAACGGTAAAGGTAGAATAAATGTTAAACATCTGCTTAAACTAAACTCGTACTTTAATAGAGATCTTTCAAATGTTGAATTTGATAAAGCGTCTATTTTCTTCCTTTTTATGGATATTCCTATAAAGAACACTAATAATAACAAGCAGCTAGATTACGCCATTGCCACCAACAAAATCTGAAAGATTATGCAAGTTCTAATCTACACCGAATACTTTTCTTGAGATTACAGCACGCTTGTAACATCTCTGTTAATCAGATGTCTTTGTCTCTGTCGTGCTTGTGTTCTATGTAAAGAATAAAAAGAGGTGACTGCCTTTTGCAATCAATTAAAAGGCATCAAAAAGATTCTCTAAACTGTAACAAACAGATTTACATTTTGCAAAATAATTTATTCCATTAACGACCGATCTTTTATATTTCGACAAATTTCTTTGCTAGATAAGTAATCATTGTTGTAGTACAATTGTGTTCAATCATAAAAAGGTTTGAATTTTTGAATTTCAACCAATCGTGGGCGTATTATAGCGATAAGTACACAAATGCAAATTATTGACAATTTTGCTGACAACTTGTCACATTTAATGACTTTTTTCGTTTCTTGAGCTTTTCAAATGATTTTTTGTTTGAAAGTATTTTGTTGCAAATTTTCTTCGAGAAATAGTCTGACCAAATATCCTTCGTGCATGTCAAAATATCCCATAATCTCCACTTGTGGGCATACGCACACTCGTGAAGATTATCTGTAATTTGACATGCACTTGGGATATTACTTATGAAAAGACCAAGCTTAGGAGTATTATTCATTCACTTGAGTTTGATGGCAATAAAAACGAATCCATGAAAGCTAGTACAAGACTTGTAAGCAAGCGCGAAATTAAAGAGACGCTGTAAAAAACTTTCAAAAGGAGATTCTAGATCTATCTCCTCGTTTTGACTGTGATCACATAATAAACACAGACCGGTAGGGTTTCGAATATGAGCTTACTTCGGCAAGATCATACACATTTAAAGGTGAAAAACAAGTATTTGAGTACGCTCAATCTCCTACAAACATTTGTACTCATAGTCATAGTTATACTGTACAATATATCATCAGTATGGCTGACAATATAAAAGGAAATGTTTTTATATGTCGGGAAAACTCGGGCCCAGCATAAAAAAAGGAGATTGAGACTTGGCTGCCAAAAAATGTGACTCTAACTTGTAGCTTATCAGTAAAAATGAGCACATCCTTAAATCAATATTTTATTGAAAAGCAAATACTCCCCGCCGTAAAGACATCCTTTGTATAGTATAATATAGTAAATTGGAAGTTATGACAAATTTCTTGATAAAATGAATAACGTTAAAGGTTGCACCTGAAAAATGTACTCCGATGGTTCAACTACTTGATACAACTTTCCGCAGACAGTTAAAATACATAGCCCGTGAAATATTGTCCACTCTTTATTAATGTTAACGAAGTAAACCCCGAGGACAGCTGGAATAACAGAAAGGAAGTTATAAAGTAGCAATCCCTATTGCATTTTTTTCCTAACTGCGGGCATATTTAAAGCCCACTGCTGGGTTGACAATCACTCCTGTACAATTTAGAAATGCAAAAGAGGTGTGTTTCACATTTGAGGCTACAGATTCACCAGTTTGTGAAATTCCCAGCTGTATAATGAATTACGATTTATGAAATGCTCCCATTGCAGAAAATGCCTTTGTATTCGTCATTTTTGGATAGAGCTTCATTCAGATATTTGTGAGGCTTCGCCCTTCAAATAAATTGAAGTCAATTAATAATATTAACTTGTTCTCGCGGTTCATTTAATAAGCCGGGTGGTGGTGGGTTAAGAGCAAAAAAACAATAACATTTGAAGGAGACATTGTGTAGTACCGGTAAATTAGAATTTTTTTCTTATCAATTCTATACAAGATATCGTTGATTTCTTTTGACATTATAATTGGCTGATGCTACGCCATGTTATGGTCAACCGATTGTGGCCTTCAGGTATTCCACTTGATGCTGAATGAAATTGAAAAATTTTTGGTGCTAAAAAATGTATAATTTTTGTCTCTATAGATCCACGGGTATTTGGGTAGTGTCGGTGGTGTAGCAAGGGAGGGGTGGGGGCGGGGCTACGGACCGCCCCGAGCGGCAGCAGACTAGGGGCAGCAAAGCCACCCCTTGTCTGCTGTTGCGGTTATGAACTTTTCGCCAAAATTTTGCCGCCGCTGCCCCTGTCATACCCCAGGCGTGTAAACATACGCAAAATGGAGATATCTTTTAGTGCGATTACTGTACATTGTGAGGTTTCTGGCAACGCAAAATCTGGTCTTCCGAGGACACCGAGAAAATTTGAAAGGTGAGAGCAGCAGAAGAAACTTTCTGGAGGTGGTGGACCTACTGGCGAAATATGATTCTGTTTTGAGCGAACACCTGACGAAAATCAAGTTACAAAACACGAAGACCGTCACCTATTTATCATCCCAGATCCAGAACGAGTTTATCAACGTACTGAGCGGTATGTAAAAGTCAAAGGGTCCACTCTTTGAACCTAGTTGGTGTTCACGTCGCTTCCGTCACTTTGGAATCTGTTACCTTTTTCGGGACGGTGGAGAAAATATATTTGTTCTTCTCGTCATCAACCCATCGTTGGGACTTTTCGACTGCTGCTACTGGCCAATGGGTAAAATGCCTGATTGAGACACGATGGAACTCAAGACAAGAAGCTGTCGAATTGTTGAAGACTTATTTTTCCAAGATCTTGGATGTTCTTGAAGAGCTAAGCACCGATAGAACAGAAAATGCACTCGGTCGGATGCTGGGGTGTTGTTGCCACCAATGCAGTTGTTTTCTTTCTTTTGTTAACTAGGGTTTTGGTCTGAAGTCCTTCGAGAGATTAACGATGCTCAAGTTTACCTGCAGACCAAGCGACTGGACATTCAACGGTGTGCGGCAAAAATTGAGACATTGAAGATATGGAACAGCGAAATGAGATAGTGGATCGCAGTTTCACCTAATCGAAACAGTTGTGCAAGAAGAACAACAAAAAGAAAGCAGTTTTTCGGTGATGAATCGAATGGTGCAAACTTGACCTACGAAGGAGAACTATGCCTGAGAGTGTTCGCATCTATGGACCGAATAATTCAAGGTTTGAGCAATTGGAAGAGTTGGCGAAGAAATTCTCCGTGTTGACCCCCGCAAACCTCTTTAATCCAAAATACGTCTACGATTTAGTTAATTTGCCGGATGCAATCGATAAGGTGGAATTCCTGATCGAACGAAATCGTCTTCGAAATTTTGTCGACGCATCTCAGGACCACCAAAGGCTCGTGCAGGAAGGACCGCTGGAACAGTTTATCTAACATTCTAACCTTAATATCTCCGTCCCTAACCTGAACATACTGTGCAAATTTTTTTGACAATCGATATCACTAAGTTAAAACTGATTGTCCTACTTGAGGTCTACTATGAGTCAGCCGAGGTTGTCCAATCTGGCTGTATTGTAAGCAGGAACTTACAAATCAGATAGATGTCGGAGAAACGATAACCGAGTTTGCTGCTCTTAAAGCTAGGAAAGTTTGCTTTTAAGTTTCAAGCATTGTAGTTTTATTTTTAAGTCATAGCCAACAGTTAAATTACTGTTTTTATTAGATAATTACAATTTAGGAACGTGATCTAAAGTTAAAATGTTGGGTTAAACGTATACTTTAAGTTTTTAAATTTTTAAATTCGAATTTTTATCTCTTCTGAAGGGGGCGCCAATATCCCTTGTTACGTCACTGGGTAGTGTTGTTTTACGATTAGGTATCCATGGCAAAAGAATTGGCTTGATCAGAACGTCCGGTGGCCTTTGCGACCATATTGAAATTTTGCACAACAATATTTTAAACTTTTTCTCGTCGTCCCTGTTCAAGCTAGGGCTTCTTTATTTTACCCAGACACTACAATAGCATAGTAGTAGTCATCATTTAAGAATTGAGGTAGTTCATTCACTGCAGGCCGAGTTCTAATTTTTGTCCCAAAATTTCCAATTTTTTTCCCTTGGCCCCCTTGCGTCGTAGACATGTCATTGATGCGGTATTAATTTTCTCTTCTCGGTAGATATATATGGTATAAAAATCAGCAGCGTAGAAGCTTCCTGAGGGGAAGATATAGTTTTGGTCCTCGCTGATAAAAATTTCACATTTGGGCAATTTTCTCGGAAACGGCAGAGCGTCTCTAAAGAAACTGAGTTCTAACTACACTCAGGCAGTACTAACAAATGAGATATGAAAGATAAAAATCGGCGTGTGACAACTTCGGACCATCTCTTCAGTAGCTATTAATACATTCAGAAAGTTAGATTTCTTATGCAGTGTTTTTAACACTAATTGTGCTAGTGTAAAGAAGGCTGATACCAGAACGACTTACACTGACGCCGCCGTTAAAAGAAATTCACACCAGCGCTGCTTCTGACATAAAGTGGGTTAGAGCTCAAGTCTAGTAGAATCTTCTAAAAATAGAGACTTAAAGCATTTGGTACACTTCTCAATTAGGCATATGATAAAGTTAAAGATACACATGGAAGCAGGTTCTAAGGAATGCAAGTTTTCTTGTCAAGTTAAATAGGAAGATGTAAGCAAATCAGATAAAAACACCCTGTACATCACCGAAACGCTTTTTTTATTTTAACTCTGCGTCTACTTTTCTGTAAGTTTTTCTGCTTACTATCAGTCGATATAATTGTATTCCAACAACATTTAAAATGAAGCAACATTATTAAGAATTTTTATAATTTCGAAGGTATTAACTTTGAAAATATTACATCTGGTTGTGTTATCGACCTATTGTATGATGCAGATTAGCAACTTGAATTATTTTCTATTCAACTCACAGGTGTGCTGATAATGTTTAGTTCTAGTATTTTAAAATATTTTTTGATTTGGTTTTGTTAGTTCCGAACTTTTATTCGGTAATGTCGGTCGGTTTATTACTAAAATTATTATGTTAATTGTGAACTATTTCCTGTGCTCTTGTACTTAGATCAGAAAGTACACGGTAATGAACAGTTGTAATTACGTCCAGGAAATGAAGGTGGTGGCTGTGCAAATCTGCTTGGAACTCTCAACCATAGTGATTTAGATTGAGTAAGTTGTTACTTTTTTAAATGCCAAATTCAATAAATTATCAGACTTAGATAACAAAAAGATGTTAAAATACATCTTGTATATGTTATCAAAGATACTATTGTTAAATAATGTTTATGATATGGTCGGGTATGTAGAGTAGAAAATATTGTTCTACTTGCAAATGCATCACCACACGCCGCTCTGATGAACGCGTTTTTATCGTGACTGTTCGATCGATTCCGGACCAGATTAGATGAGATAAAAATCATTGAACTCCTACTGTAGATACATATATAAACGTTTTTTTTGTGCTCAACAGTTCGTGATCTTAAATTAAAGCTAATTATACATGTTTTCTTTCCTTTTTTGATTTGTATTCTTATGTGTGTTGCTTAATGGAGTTTTATCAATGCATGCAAATGAGTAGAAGTTCTCGTTATTCTTCAGTTTTTAAACATAGTTTTGTGTTTTATACACATATTTCTTTTGGAATTAAACATCATTTCTTTTATAGGTATGCAAACAAGTTTAGTAATTACTTGAAGCATATGACGTTCTCATCTCATTAATGCTTTAATTAGGCAACGCCACAAGGCTTGAATATTTTCATAGTCGATTTTTAACTACTATTATTATAATACTTGAATTCGCTTGAGAGGAGGTACGATTTGATACTTTGTGTCACACTCGTTTACACCTGTACTACTCCTCCAAAATAAAATTTTCCCCACGTCCTCAACTAGCGATCTTCACAATGTGCCGGCAAACACAAAAAAAGGTGTGGTAATGAAAGAAAAACACTAAACGTACATCCGTTTTTGTGATTTTAATAAGTAGGTACCATTTTTATAGCCCAGACGTTTTATTTTAATTACCAAGTTTGACCTTTATCTAAATTGGTAAATTCTCTTCTACTAACTATACTAGCAACGGTATTAATATTTCTACTTAAATGTAATAGATCTACTACTTTATTTTATTACTATTGCGGTGCTCGTTTTATGAGATTTTTAATGAAGCTCTTTTTTTTCTTTCTTTTGGTTCATTATGAAATGGACACAAGGCGTATTAAAAGTTATATTTCATGTGGGATTTTTTAATTTTATACTTACCAATTACAACCGGTTGTGAGCATTAGTTTTTTCCTTGTAATGTGACAAAATATTGATAAATCGTTCTTCGTTTGCAATTCGAAAAAGGCTAGTATGCGATTAATAAACCAACTAACAAAAAAACACGAATTTATAAAAATCATAATTTTTTTCAATGAAAAATGTTCAAAAAGAGAATACGTACATAAAATGGTAATTAGGTTCCCATGTTATTCAAGGATATGATCACAAAAAAAAGGAATGTATGTTGAACTAGATAGGTATCGTCTCCAGATATAGAAAGAGAAGTTAATATACATACATCACTCACTACATGTCGGATCTTTCACTCGCTTAAAATATTGATTTACTAAATCATTTTGAAATACAAGTGTACATTAATTATCTTTCTTGTTAGAAACAACAAAACTGATTAGCAGTTTACAATTTTGCAATGATTGTAAAACGATTTATTTAATGACATGCCAGAAATCTTTTTTGTTTGCCATGTTAATTTTGAAGAATTATTTTTAATAATTTTTGATGTAATCTAGATACATAGCTGTAGCAGAAGTCTTTTTTTTAGGTATAATATTTATCTGTAGTCATCTCTTGTTCGATTATGTCTTTGTATTGAAGACGAATAATAAACAAAATATTAAGGAAACAATCCCTTCAGTATGTAAATAGTCAAACCCTTTGACCAGACTGAGACTTGTAATTGTTTTCATTCATAAACTGGAAGATCATCGTGTTTATTCAAAAACGAATAAATACTTCCTACCGTGAGGGTTACCTTTGGACAAAGTGTAACATAATATTGGAAAACTATAGAAATAATTGCAAAAGACAAATGTTTATTGTTATAAAAAGTTTAACAACATTCCAAAAGAGTTACAAGATGTCAATGAAATAAAGAAATTATTTTACTTGAACAATACTCATAGCAATGTTCGCACTCGCTTAAAGTTTACTGAAGTCGGTACAAGCACTATTGCACCAGCATTAACCTTATAGAACTATGTTGCCCTTATCAATTTTTTCATACTAAATAGTGTCTTCCCTTCGTATAGGAATTAAACTATGGTTCGTTTTTCCTCTACCTAAGACTAGTAAGACCAGTAAGCGTATTACCAGCTGTCCAAGGTTTTAGAAAAAATAATTGCTAATCAACTCCGCAATACAATCAGAATTCTGACCTAGTTATAGTTTTGCTTCTGCTTTTATTCATATAACTGACGATATATTAACAGCTACCGCCTCCAATAAACTTAACGTGCTAAAACTCTTAGTCTATTGTAAAAGCCTTTGACATGCTTAGACATTCAATATTTCTTTCTATTCTAAGATTTATTGGTCTCGATCAATCTGCACTTGCTCTTCTAAGTAATTTAAGTGACAGAAGTCAGGAAACGCTTTTAAATGAAATATCTTCTGAGCAATTACTCTTTCTAAAGGTGTACCACAAGGGTCTATTCTTGAACCCTTATTGTACTGAAACCTTCTCTCTGCTGTCAAAACGTGTAATTGTCATCTGTATGCTGACGACACACTATTATATTATTCACAAAACTATAGAACCCATTAATGCAGATTTAGCTAACTTACTTGATTTTTCCAATCAACATGCGCTTAAAATAAATCCTACTAAGTCATCGCTTATACTTTTTGGTAGAGATTCAGCTAGAAAACTAGTCAAAACCAAAATAATTATTACACTGGATAATAATGTTCTTCCAGTTGTAAAATATGTTAAGAATCTTGGTGTTATAATAGACAGTAAACTTTTATACTAGTCGTCATCGTCATCTTTAAATATAAAATTAAAGGTCATGTTGTCTATGGTTCTTGTTTAAGTGCTGTCGATAATTATAGAATTCAAAAAGTACAAAACTCTTGTCTCCGACTCTTTGATATTACAAAATATGAACGCATATCTTACAAGTTAAACATGCGACGTAGGCGAGAGCTTCATTCTGCTTGCTTTTTTCATAAGCTATTGAAACTTCGTGCGCCTACATATTTGTACAATAAAATAAGTTTTAGAACCGACGTACATCATCTAAATTTGAGGCGCAGAGGTTTGTTAGCTATTCGTCAACAAAACACAAGCTTGTTTTTTAGCGTTCTTCTAGTTATACAATTGTGAATTGTCCCAATAGTACGGATCAGGATATATCGATAGCAACTCTCCACAGTTTTAAAAACAAATTTAGATCTTTATTGATGAACGAATCATCTTAAATAATGTATGCGTTATTTCCGCTTACTTGCTTCTACTGTATAGCCGCAAATCCTTTTTTTCTTACTTTAATATTCTTCTTCTTCGAATAATTTTTATCATTATGTCATTATTTTTATTAATTACCATAAGTTGTAATATTATTTAATTTTGTAATTGATTTTTCCTTTTGATTACTGTGAATCATGTGGAAGAACGGTTCTAGTAACTGAACATGTTACATTTGAGCAATGAATAAAGCGTTTATTATTATTATTATTATTATTAGTATAAACCAAACCAATAATTTCTTTTTCCTTAAGGTAGTGTTTGTTTAAGTAGTACGATATTTTTGTTTTATGTATATTAACTTTCTCTAAATGTACATCATCTTCTGGTTGATCGAATCTGATAGTGGAATTCTCTTTGAAGGTTATTATGACAATTCTTCTGTGGCCACCATGTACTTCATACACTTTATACTTACTTTTTCAAATTTCATCATACGAACAAAATCTCAAAACATGGCAAGTGTTTTGGTTTTCCTACAGCAATGTGGGCAGAAGCTTTAATAGACTCACTCTGGTTTAATCTACCTATGTGCTACAATGATGGCCTGACTTGCATTCTATTCCTCTCACACATCTAGAAAATTTAGGCTTTTTGGTTTTCTGTTTGTAGCCTACCCACACATTGAAATCACCTATGATAAAGTCATTTTCTATAGATATTTGTACTTCGACTTCATTGAGGAAATGGTTAACCTTCAGGTACGCACGGCTTTCGTTCATCAAAAGCATCAAAAAATTCTCGTCATCATGTATGTATTCTTGTACTTCTTTTCCAAGAAAGAACATCATGTATATTTGATGTATGAGGTCTCATCGTTGCTATTTCAGTACAGAAAATTCTATCGTCAAATTTCAAGTTTTCCATAGATCTTCTAAAATAAAGAGAACTTGTTAAATTTTTGTAATTATGAATTTTATAACAAAAAGTATAAATAGAGCCTATTTTCGTAACCCATGGTGAAGGTGTTTGTAATATGCAAATGTTTGCAAATAGCAAAATTGTTTTGCCCACTCGATAATATTTCAGTTTTAAATTTTCAATCTCTAGAGTGAAAACACGACATAGATTAGTCAGCTTAGAAATACTTGCCAAAATTATTTAGATTTTTTTTATAAGGTCATAGAAATTTCTAACTATTTTCTCTTTGTTAGGAGTATTATTGATAGTTGGGAAGCATTCAAAATTTGAAAAATGTAAGGGCATCACGAAAGTAGAGAGAAGCTTCGAAATGTTTCTTATAACCCTCACTTTTCTAGGAAAACTTTTGCGTAAGATTTTTATTCTTTAATTAATTTATACAAAACAAAAAAAAACTCTTGTGTTGTTTGACTAACGCTTTTCCAGATGTTTTCCTTTTAAGCAATCGACTTTATATTATTTTGTTTGGATGAATTCCTTTCGTAACAAATGTGCACCACTCTCCTGTGGAATTTTACAAATCTTGTTCTTGGTAACTGCAGTCTGCCCTATGAAATCTTATCTGCAACTTGTAATTATTAAATTTAAACTAAGATGCTTTTGGTCTTTGGCCGGCTGGTCTCAGACGGTGACCTTGAGCGTGGGATAAGGTGAATTATACAGGATGTATTAAAAATGGCGCATAATCTGTACACCACGTAAATCTACATTAAAATCTGAATAAAAAAGCTACATACATTTTTTGCCATAATTTCATAGTTTTTAAAATATGACCAATTAAAAGTTTTTAAACCTGACAACGTTGCATGGTATTTACTAGGACGGCTGGAGCAAGAATAAATAAAGTTTAAGGAAAATAATAAAGTTTTATCAACCACAACACTCATCGAATCTCAAAATGAATATTAAACATTTTGAAAAGTCAAAAATCTAAATTTCTACAAAACAAAATACAGTGGAACCCCCATAAATCGAATCCCTGTAACTCAAATTTCTCTTCAACTCGAAATTTATTGCGTCCCCTTACAGTTCAATACCAATTGCACGTAATTTTCCAAAAATTTATCTTATTACGAACAATAATTGAATGTACTAGAGAGATCAAACAAAATAATATTCAATATAAACGAAATACAGAATTTCTAAGCTATCAGAATGATAAAATTGTACTTCATATACCATAAAAATATTCGAACGTACAACTTAAGAATGAAGAATCAAGAAGTTTAAAAAAACCACTTACCGAGAATTCCCCCGCTGAAATACAGGCCTGTGTCGCAGAGATGGAATAAACCTGTAACAAACTAACTCAACGAAATACAACTTCTCAATTCAACGTTCTAAGGTTTCTTATTAATAAAAAAGAATTAATTAATAAAAAATTTAACCAACAGTAAGAAAATTCATGAATTACAAAAAAACTGTGAGATTTTGTGATTAATAACGATAAGATAAAATTTAAAAAAAAATTATTAACAGTCGATGGCAATTGCACCCATATTTGTTTGACGATGATTGACGAATTTTGTCCGGGTCCAAGAACTTCATTTCGACCCTTCGAAGAAGAAAAGCACAAATGAGGTGTGTTTTAAGAAGCTGAGTGGACCATCCACAACAAAATTAAAGGAAGATGATAACCATACTAATTAAAAATTCACACTTTTCCTGGTGAAACACCAGATGTTGAGCTTTTCGTTTGAAGCTAAAGACGAATACATCACATCAAAACCAACTCGATATAACCCCAGCAAAACAGCTTACCTCAAGTCTACAAAGGCTTTATAAAACTTCAACAAACTTTCACCCTAAGCAACATTTAACAACCCGGCAGGTTTAACGGTGACAAACGCTCTCCTACTCTGCTGTGAAGATAAGCTAAACGAGCGCTCCACCAACCAATCATATCATTCCATCTATAGGCTTGGAAGAATAAATTAAATTCTTATTGAAGAAATTGAAAGCAAGAATTCTTGTTAAAATAAATCAACGAAATTAGTCAGCAAAAAAATAGAATTATCTAAGTTCCAAACACCTAAAAGAACTGCGTAATTATAATAGGCACCAATAGGGTTACAAATGACTAGTACAAAAACTTCTAATTTCAATCCATTTCCGGCCAAACCAAAAATAAAGATCATCTACGCGTGAGATATCTTCAAACAAAATGGACGGAAATAAGAACTCTAACATCTAGCACCTACACCTGGCTACCTATTCAAATTTCACACGTAAAGGTGCAAAGAAGGCTGAAACCAATTAATTAAAACTCTAGATTATAATCAATAAATTATAGTTAAGATGACCAAACCCTTATCCAGTTGCTAACCGGATCTACATTGAAAATAAATAATCAGAAATATAAGTAAACAGCTGTACAGGTTCAAAATTCCTACAATAAGAAAATAAGATAAAGATTGGAAACAAATTAATACCACGTGCCCCGCTTGCTATATTAAATTGCTTAAAGGGTTTGTCAACCCCTAATTGATCTCAATAACTAAAGAAGCCAAAAAAAGATAACCCAGCTATCTATGCGAATTCACAACAACTATAAAAAAAT
>VTPC01005525.1:0-11093 GCA_011009095.1 Ignelater luminosus | reverse complement strand
AAAAATGTCTTGTATCTTTGTTAGGTCGGAAACTTTTCAGACCACCCTCGTAGAACATTTCGTACAAAATTACAAACGTTTCTATATTTTTAGATAACAAATTTTCAACAGATTCTAAATTATAACGAGTAATCCACAAAATCTGTATGTTCGATTGGCACCACTAAGTTCTAAAAATGGTGAAATTTAACAAAATCACCCAGAAAAAAAATTTACAATTTACATTATTCCTTCTACCATTCCTAGATCATAAAATTTTCCTGTTCTTGAGAAGAAATCATGTTTATTAATGAGCAACGCTTCTTAAGTTTTCAAGGCGATAGCAAACATAACATGGCATACAAACCCTTAATATCTGTCACTTTATATAATAATAACGACCAATTGAGGACACAAATTTTATGGACTAATTGTTATTAGAGGTACAGAGATTTCATGAAGATTGCAACAATTTAGATCATATGGAACTGTTTTCATCACTATTCAATTAATGAAACCAGCTGTTTTTATTTACTACATCACGCTATGCTGAGAAAATCCACCACAGAATTGAGAGTACAGTTAAATCATGTAATGGAATTTTTTCAAACATTAACTTAATGGTTGATTTTACAATACAGCAAGATTTATTTTTAATTTTGGGCTGTTTAGAAAACGCGCGAACACGAAAGATTTCTTCTGTACAAATACAAAAAATTTCTGTTGGAAAAACTATCTAGTTCTTAAGAAATATGACGTCATTACTTCTACCATTTTTCTTCTTCTTCTTTCTTAACCTGTTTCTAACCACTTCTGGATATAGGTCTCTCCCAGTATCTTCCATCTGTTCCTATCGCTTTGATGTCGTCCACCCATCTTTTCTGTGGTCTGTCTATGCTTCTCTTTGTTTGCATTGGTCTCCATTCCGTAATTTTTCGTGTCCATCTAGTGTTATTTTGCCTAGCAACGTATCCTACCTATCGCTATTTTGATTTTGTTACTTTCTTTATAATGTCTTCTAATCTCTTCGTTTCTTATTCTGTTTCTCAATGAAACACCAAGCATTGCACGCTCATTCGCTCTTTGCGCCGTCCTGAGTTTATCTGTGCATACTTTAGTAAATGGAACGGTTTCAAGTCCATATGTACAGACAGGCAGAATACACGTATTATGCACTCTAGCCTTTAGATTTATAGGAATTTCACCATTTTTAAGGGTTTGTTTCAGTCTACCGAAAGCTGCCCATGCCAGTTCAACTCTTCTGGTTATTTCTGCACTTTGGTTTTAAGCAATATTACTTGTGTCTCACATACTGGTAGATTTTGTTTCTTCTATAGGATATTTTTGTCAGATGGGAAGCATGAAAACTTTACAATATCGCACTACTGCAAACATTAATTATTTTGTAATTTTACACTCTACCTTACGCTGTTGCGTAGTTTAGTGGAAAAAGGTATCTAGTTTTTTGAAGTCTTTCACAGTTAGAGTTCTTATTCCAGCAGTGTCTAAAGATAATTGAACTTTGATACTCTTGAGTTGATATAGCTGCACTAAATTCAGATCCAAGGGGGTGTGAAACTAAACAATGATCGGTGGGTGATCACTTCATTGTAATCGTTGTAATAAACTGCAGTAAAGCTCTATCCAACTACTTGTTTGCATGTATTTCTTTACATACGCTATCTCTTGAAAATTAATATATTGTAGACTCACTTCCAGTGATGGATTTAGGCTTAGGCCGGCAAGGCCCGGGCCTAGGGTGGCAAGGTTTGAGGGGCGCCAAGATATGAGGTGCCGCAAAATTTGAGAGACGGCAAAATTTGAAATTCATGAAGTTTTCCCCTGACTATGAAAAAATTTTGGAAACGTTTCAAAAATATTATTTTTTCCACCGGAGAATTATACCTTAACGTGGTTAAGTATCTAATTATTGAAATAAAAAAAATATTAATTGACCAATTGAAAATTTCGGGAATTATAAAAATATAAAGAAATTGAATAGATTTTTCTCAACTCTTTGTTTTTTGCCACAGCAATTGCTTATTTATATTTTTATTATTATACAGGGTATCTCGTAAATGCCACGATGTTTCTGGGTCGTATATGGCTGTGGAAGAATGGCAGTTTGAGTATTGTAAACCGGGCTGCTTTTCTATTCGATAATTCAGCTTGTAAAATCGTATTGACGCTTAATGTGCTTTAAGATTATGATTTTATGACAGTTTAACCTCACGCTGTTGTCTTTGTTTTGTAACTCTGTAAATATAAGGAAAACTTGATTTCTTTTAATCAAAACAAAACTAATCGGTACTAAACGTTTATGCAAAATTTCTAATCCTGCAACAGCGTCAAATGCAGCCGCAGGTACGACAATTTTCAAAAAAAAAGAAAACACTTCCAACGTAACAAAATGAAAGCATGGCCTGTTACAACCCAGAAACATCGTGAACGGAGTATAGCAGCCTTTCTTAACTGTTTAAGATGCCAAAACTGAAGACGCGAATGTTCCAACGTACTTAGATTTGTCACACGAACCGGAAAATGAAATAACTTGGCAACGCTACTGCAGGCAAATACAAAATTATTCGAATACAGGAACCAAAGTGTCACAAGAAATCAAAGGCTTATCAATTTTAGTCTAGTGATAATGCACCATAAAATTGTCGAAACTTGAAAGAATCACTGGCAACTAATTTCATCAGCTTTATCAGTACACCCAAGCCTTGCATGTTTGTCATATCTATTTTTTTTAAATACTTAATTTTTCACATCTTCAAAAAGAGAATTATAACAGTTCTGTGCTTTATCAAGGGTAACTGTTGTTTCAACAGATTTGTTTGTTGAATTCGTAATGGTTTCATTTAGATTCTATTCTATGGTTTCTGTTTATTTAG
Source organism: Ignelater luminosus (assembly GCA_011009095.1). Lineage (NCBI taxonomy): Eukaryota > Metazoa > Arthropoda > Insecta > Coleoptera > Elateridae > Ignelater > Ignelater luminosus. Next base: position 8,220 of record VTPC01005525.1, on the reverse strand, counting down.
TGTTAAAGATGTTAACTTCTGACCACTTCTACAAGAACATTAAGCTGAGGAGGAATTTCCTTTTTGCAGATTTACAATTAACACTCACAAAGAAGATGTCTTTATTGGCATTTACGAGACACCCTGTATATTTTATATACACCTTTAAAAAACAAAAAGGGCGCTCTATCAAAATAGGCCTAGGGCGCAATCAAACCTAAATCTGCTTCTACTCACTTTTAACTCAGAAATTTGCTGCTAAAGTCTCTTTGTTTTTTTTTCAGACACGCCGTAGGTGTTTTTTCATAAATAAAAGTACTACAGATAGCATAGCATAGTGCTTTCTTATAGTACAGCTCGTATCGTAATTCCTTTTAATTAAAGATTTTGATGATAATTTTTTTCCTTGTCTTTGGTTTTAGGTTAAAAGCCAAAGATCACATCACATCAAGCATCACATAGCAAAATAATTATAATAACATCAAAAATTAATTAATTAAGATTTTGGGGATGTATAATTGCAAAATGGGGTAGCCTTTTGTACTTGCTGCTGCATCTTGATTAAAGGAATAGCTCAAAAGCAAAAAAAAAACTTTTCCAATGAAGTCAACTGTTGCGAACACGACATACAGATTTTTAGTGATACTGAGCGGTTAAGCTTCTAATATGAAATCAACCGTGATAAGAATCTTTAGTCTGGACCATTACAAACAAACTTCTTGACGTAGCACAATATTGATCAAATTGACTAAGATAAAAATTATATCTTTTGCTACTTTCGAAATCTTCTCAGCTGCCTGAGAATAATCACAGATTCAACTTAATTGGACAATTTCAAACTGGTCACTATTGTTGAGTTGTTTTTGTCCAATGAACCAACCAAAACTTGGAAAACACTGATTTTAAATGTTTTCGCCAAGATATGATTTTGTTCTCCTGATCTTAAAGATTTAATTAATTTGTGCGTAGAATAAGGTTAGGTGCATCCAAAATATAAAAACGTTTGGAAGTTTAATCTTAGTACGAATTTAAAAAACTCTTTTAATCAGTTGAATTTTTGATAATTGCAGTTAAACATCAACAAAACGATAAAAGAGATAGGGCTACCACATCTATTTGACTCGCATCGCACGTTATTCTTTTACTAGATTTTCTAGCTAATGTAAACGTCAATGTGTCTGTTCAAGTTTTATCAGATTGTGTAATAAAAACATTTAACGCACTGCACAGATCTAACACAAGAAATTCAAATATTTACTGAATTTTTTCGGTCAAGAAGCAAAATATAACTATTAATTTTATTGCTAGACTATTTTAAATAAAAAGGTTTGGAAATACTTTAAGAGAAACAATTAGATACACAATTTAATTTTTCTGTTTCCGTTTTTGTTTTTTGTTTTCTAAATAATTAGTTACGTACATTTAAAGTAATAAAAAAATTAATTACTTTAATTTAATCAAATTTGTCTAAAATTCTAAATTTAAAAATTAATTAATATTTTTTGCAAACTAGAATTACTTAGAAGGTGTACGAAAAAAAAACAAAAAAGTTTTATGTACATTTTCACAAAGTTTTCCCTAAACGAATTTTTTAATTAATTAATATTCTTTGTAATCAAAATTTTAAAAAACAGTTAATAGTTTTTTGCTATTAACTGGTTTTTAAAATTAAAACCTCAATATTTAAAATCTCTGAAAACCATTTATCAAAGATTATAACGTCGGATATACTCTTCAAATGCTCGACATTGATAGAAATATTTATAACAGGAAATTAAAAAACAAAACGCAACGGTTATTTAATCCTACAAAAATGAACGAACCAAAGAATAAAAAAATATTTCTGTCAAACAAATTTTATCTTGTAAAAGGATTTAAAGGCTAAGGGTTATCGGCGGAAATCAATAGGTTCGGTTTTTAATTATAGGTTAATTGGAAAAATATGAAAATATTATCCTGCATGTAGAGAATATTGATTTAGGTTTCTGTTTGTTTTTATAGAAAAGCCACTAGGTATGTATATCCAATTTGTTGGTAAAAGGAGCACTAAATGCGGAATAAATTCTTCGAAAACTCAATGAAAATGTTGTGCTATATAAATAAGTAAATTACAAAAATTATAGTTTAACAGAAAAATGTAGGCAAAATACAATTTGTTATTTAAAAAATAGTTAAAGTTTAATATTAAGAAAATTTAAATATCAAACTTTGATGGAAAAAAAGCAGTTTAGGTATTTTATTATAAATTTAATTAAACTTTCAAAGTAAATTTTTATTTTACAATATAATTTTACTTTAGAGGATGTTTAGAAATTTTTTGTTTAATAAGAAACCTCTCTTTACTAGATGGGAGTTTTACTAAAATATTATGTTTGGCAAAAAAATCTTCCTTTTTTGCTTCACATCGTTTTAGAGTTTACATTTACATTTGTTTAAATTTATCTTTGAATATTAATGTTAATAATCCAAATTTAATTTAGAAAACAATATCAATGTATTATTAATTTAACCGTTGAAGCAAGCTCTTCTTGTTAATTTTGTTGCCACTTAATAAGAATTGTAGCTTTATCTAGAGAAAATTCTCACTAATTAGATTTACATTATGAATTTTAAAAAAGTAAATTTTTCTTTGTTCGATAAAAGGTTTTCCAAATAAAGATCATTTTTCTTAATAAAATTTGCACTCGGTTGTTACCACAAAGAAGCTTTTTGCCTCTTTCTTAATTAACCTTTTGCTATGGTTAGCTTTTACGCAATTCTCAGAAATTCGTTATTTCTACATTGGTACCACTTCCAGTCTCGGCACAAATGAACTTTTTTTAGATAGAAAGAAATATTAAATTAAAGTGGTTCTTAAGAAAATTAACGGAATTATTAAACCAATTTTTCTTCGATTGCGCCCTGGGATTATACTTTCAAATCAAACAAAGTGGAAAAGTTAAAAAAGTAATTGTTAAATAACTATAGAACACGTCAGCTGTAAAAGTTTTCCTTGCTGATTTTGCAACTTACGGTCTAATAAATCAACAAAGTCAAAAAAGAGCAGATTACCTGTTGTTCTCTGTTAACTTTTCGCGCGTCTACCTCGAACAGTGCGCGGATGTCGATGTTCACTGAGTCGCGGCGGCAACACAACTACCCCATTAGTACAGGGGGTTGCCACATAACCCTCTGAGCGCATTCGTACTAAAACCGATGATTGGGAACTGTTAAAACAACCCCTATATTAAGAATAAAGATAAACATTTTTAAAACAAATATTTTTATTTGAACCCGAAAACCTCATTAATGTTTTAGTTTACGGTACCAGTTCTGGAAGTATAAAAAGGTTCCGCTACGTGAACGGAAATTGGTCAGCATCAGCATCAATGCTATGAAAAGAACCTCTTTGGAAATTTCAGCATTTACTGCCGCTTAAAAAATCAAACTCTATCCAGGAAAGCTGCGAAAAAAATCTAAAAGCTTTCGATTAAACTGGTTTTTATCCATGATGATCAGACTCAAGATTGACTAGGAAAGATGGAAATAAAGTTCAGTCTATCTACTTAAAATTCGACATAGGCAAGAGCTTTACAAACATAATTTTATATTCTTCATTTTGCTCACTGATCGTTTTCTCGAGCTCGGAGATAGAACGTATTAACATTAAGTTTACTAGAAAGGGGGGGTTTTGTTTACTGACTATTTTTTTAAATTAAACAACTTTTTAGCTTAAAATGTAATGATATAAATACGATATTATACGGAATGTTATCATTGCAATTTTCAAATTACAATCGGTTTTATGTATACAAACCTAATTCTAGAATTTCCTGTTAAAATTAATTCATACTTTAACCATCTTTTATTAAATATGCTCTGCAACATTTAGCTATTATACAACACTAACAGGCCTTTGAAACTTCTCTATCCAATTATTGGCTTATTCAAGTTTTTCTCGATTCACTGCCTCCATCCTCTTTGTTTCTCACCTATGGATTTCTCAATTAACATTTTTCTTGTATTTAAGTCTGTTGATTTTTGTGCAACATATCTTAATCGCTTAATTCTGTTTTGTTTCACTACACAAATTATATCCTTTTAACTGTAAAGTTTCAGTTCCTTGTTTGTTCTTCTCCTTCAAGCATCTTGTTTGAACCCGCTTTTCTAATTCGTAGTGTTCTCTCAATTTTACTGCTGAGGTTCCCACTACTATTTATTTCCGTTCCAAGTCGAAGTGTTTGTTTTCTGTTTTTTACTTTCACATACCTTTCTGGTGTATCTCATTTTTTCTATTGACATGTGCTTAGCTTTATCTTCATTTATTCCTAAACCTATATGAAGTGCTTTTGATCCCAATTTAGCTCCGGAGTGTGAACTTGGGTGGCTGGATATTCTTCTATTTCTCGCCTCTAATTTTCTTAAGTCTTCTGTAAACCATTTTGGCAAGTACCTTGCATAGCACACTTAAAAGAGATGTGTTTTCACAGTTCACATAATTGATACTATCTATTATGCTTTCGCATCATTACTTTGGCACTTCTATTGCTTCTCAAACTTGTTCAAGAAGTTCGGAATGTTTTCTAATAACTCTGTAACATCAAATTTTATTTCTATGGTTATTTTTTCCGCTATATTCTCAGTTAGCACTCTTTCTTAATACTCTATCTATCTTCTACAACCTTCTTCTTCATCAGTCATTACCTCACCATCTTCACTTTTTATTAATAATAAAATTCTTGGTTGATAATTTTTGTGTACATCTTAAAATTTCTTTTTAAAACTTCCTTATGTCATCTTTATTATACTTTTTTCGACTTTCTTTAATACCTGTTGTAACTTTTCCCTCTTTTTATTCCTACATGATGCTTTTGTAGTCTTCCTTGCTTTTTTGCATCTTCTGAAGTTTTCTTCGTTTTATTACTTAATTTAGTAGTGCTAAGCTTACGTTATTTCTATTATCTCTAGTTTTTACACTACTGATCAAACCAGTTTTTTGTTTGTTCTTATTTATTTTCAGCCAGACCTTGCTTCAATGCTTTCTTCATTGCTTTTTTCAAGTTCTTCGTTTATTTTGTCAACATACCAAAATCTTGTTTTCTATTTTTAATTCGTTATTTTTAATTCTTTTTTGTTTCTCTATGCGCTATTCTGACTCCTTTTATGTTTTAACCACGAGCACCAAATTGATGGATGTAAAACCAGAAAGTTTTGAAAATACGCGCACTGGACTGTAGAAACAATAATAACTGACTATAGTTTTAACTTATATATCTGTCGCTCTAGTTCTATTAAATTCTGTCTATTAATATAATGGTCAGATCAGTTGTTTTCTCATTCAAGCTGATCTAAATCCCCTTATAAATATCTTTATGCTGCATAGACATCGCTTTTATTATTCTCTTTACTAGAGTCACTGTCATTTCTAAAAAGGGGAGATTTAGGCATTGAATATAATTTTAGACAGACAATTAGCATTAAAAGTCAAAATACACTAGCAGTATTACTCTTCTTGAAATTGAAACGGGTGTGGCTACCTGTTGTAGGCCACCCATTGAGGTCCCTTTTGTTTAAAAACAGGCCGGGTTCCGTTCTTCATTAACCTTCTCAAAAAACTAATTACAAACACGGATAGGACCACGTCATCCATCGGGTCACAAGATCCGGTTTTGCCAAGATTTACCTGTAGTGCCCCAAGGCAGGATTTTATCCTGCACTAACCTTCTTAAGTATGTTAAATACAAACACAAACTAAGCTGCACTTAGCACCGGACGATCTGTGGTTGCTCATAATTCAGCTTTGCCTTCCGTCAACTTTTTAAAAACCAAATAAGTTGGGGCTTTGCGCTGTTTTAACCTTCTTGAGTATACTAAATGCAAACAAAGAAAAACAGACTAAACTACATTTATCAACGAGCTTTGCCCTCCATCAGTTTTCTAAGAAAACTAAATTCTTTACACGCAGCATGTGATAGCCTAAAATCGGGCTTTGCTTTCCTTAAACCTTCTAAGCAAAATAAATTCTTCAAAAGCAACATACGATTTCCAAAGATTAGGTTTTGCCTTTTATCAACCTTCCAAGAGAGCTAAATATTTTACAGTTCACCTGTTTCACCAACAAGTGACCTGCGGATGTTCAAGGTCGCAACCATCTAAGAGAACCAGATTCCCTACAAGTAACCTGTAGAGGCCCTACAGTTAGGCTTCGCTTTAAACTTCTAACACAGCTAAATACCCCATGACCTCCTGCAGTAAACCAAGGTCGGGCTTCGTCTTCTAGTAACCTTTTTGAGAATGTTAAATACAAGCACAGGCAGGACTACGCCTTTTAAATGAGAATCTCTGGTGATTCAAGGTGAGGCTTCGCCTTCTACCAAGTGAACTAGTGAACTAAATGTCCCACAAGCCACCTGCGGTTATCTAACGTTGGGCTTTACCTGTCATTGACCTTCTTAAGTATGCCATATACAAACGCGGGTCAGGCTATGTCTTCTCACAACCCATCTACAGTCACCCAAGGTCAGGCTTCGTTCTTTATTATCATTTTTTTAAGAGTGCTAAACATGAACATGGGTCGATCTTCTTTAACTTTATCTTAGAATTTTTCTGTTGGCAAGGATATTCCTTATTTACCTGCTTGTTTTGGTCTCCTATTAACTATACTCTTCTAGCTTCTTCATTATAACTTCTCGGTTGTCTGTCTTTTCTTCTGAACACTTTGCTTTGGTTTTTAATTCTTTATTCCTCTTTTATTCCTACTGCTCTTTCCTTCTCTTCATATCATTTCATGATATGCGAAACTCAGTTTTGTTTTTTGAAAGAATTTCTTTATTAACACCCAAGGGCGTCTTGAGCATTGAAATTTGTTTATCAGACTAACCATCAACTTAATTCTAATAAATCTTATGCAACAGTTTAATACTAAAGTTTACACACTAGTGTCCTAAAACTATTGTTTTAATTCCCGCACTATGATTTGCTTTCATCACTATCACATCACCAATTCAAACGGTTAAGTTCCTTTGAGTCTACAGATCTGTTTTCCACCTTACCATGATGATGTAGTACTGCTTCGTGTTTGGCAGTAAAGCGTTTGATCTACCAGCAGCGTCCACTGTCCCGACATTTCAATGCACATCACTATTACGGATGTGTCATGAAGCATTTACAATAGACCATAGCACTTTATTTTAAAAAGCTTAAATTCTATTAATAGGTCACTGCTTGGCACAGCTTCAAAGTTGGCATTTAATGTCATGCCTAGATATTTTGCGGAGTTTGCACAAGGGTTTCAACGTTGCCTCGAACTTTTATGATAGTTGTATTGTCTGCAAAGGTCGCTAGTGTAGCATTTTCAGTCTGAGGGATATCACAAGTAAGGAAGAATTCTTGAATTTGTTAGTTAGTTTTGTCATTATTTTTAATTTTTCTATTGCTTTACTCTCTTCTTGTTTTGTCTTTGTTGGTGTTCGTGGTCCCTTCTTACTTTGTTGAAAGATCAGCTTCATCTGCTAAATTCGTTATTTTTGCTTTTTTCTTTTTTATAAAAGTCCGTTGTTGATGATAAGCTTTTTGTTTTCTTATGTTGTTTTCTTTTAAGAGTTTTTTCATTTAATAATTTTTAATAACTACTTAATTTTAGGGATTTGTTATCAACTTGGCAACCTCGCTTAGTGTTACTCAAAAACCTTACATCCCCAGAAAAACAGTCTAAAGCAACTTGTTTAGAAATTATGTTGAATGTAAAATTGTTAATTACTATGGGTATTAGAAAATTGGATGTGATGCATTTGAATTAGGGTATAAAAACGTCAAACATCTAGAATCATTTAAATATTCAATACAGCAATAGTATCTACTATTAAAGCTTTTTTATAATACCTAAATACTATCTATGAGTCGATATTGTTCTAGTTAGATTGAGCTATAGCTATAGTATTAACAAAATATTAAGAATAAAATAAACATGGAACTGATTTATAAATAATTCTTTTATTATTATTTTATTTAAACATCGCGTTACAAATCCTTGGAGATTATCAAGTGAACTTTCTAATACAGATAGTCTTTTAGTAAGTAAATTATAAAATAAAATACCGTTGAACAAAAAAAGCAAAATTCTAGTTTTCAACAGTTTACATTCAAACAATAATTCACTTTAGACTTTTTGGGGCAATAATAATTAGATAAAAATTGCCCTTGTAAAAATTAAAAGTTAATTGAACAAATTTGTTTTTAAAGGCAAACCTTTTGTATTCTTTT
>VTPC01005524.1:9922-26501 GCA_011009095.1 Ignelater luminosus | reverse complement strand
ATCTTCATGCTACTGTAGTATCAAAACTAATCGAAAAACTGTTACTGGAGAGATTGAAACTAATACTCGAAGAAATAGAGTTAATCTCATCATATCAATTTGAATTTAGAAATAAACAATCTACAATACACAGAATAACTGACATAACATGATAATTAGAAAAAAATAAGCGCTTCAACAATCTTTATACATGAGCTCAAGCTTTCGACAAGGCGTGGCGTGAAGGTTTGAACTACAAGCTGGGGACGTTTTTGTCCAATGCTTTCAAATTCTTGAGTCGTACATTTCAGATATATACTTCAGGATTAAACAAAAAAAAGCCTATTCACAATTAAATAAAGAGCGAATGTACTACAATAAAGCGTATAAGGATCGGTTCTTTACCTACTGTACACTTGTGAAATTCCTACGCTGACGCTGGTGAATAATACTGTAGCCACCTTTGTTGATGATACTTTTATGTATGCTATCAGTCGGGAAAAGCAATAAAGAAGCTACAGAAAAACAGCTATCGGCCAAATTAATGACGACAAAATGAACGAAACAAAATTGGTATATGTTAATTTAACTAATAAGGTAATTCAACATATCCCAGTTATCATAAATAACAATTAAACTTCTACTGAAATATAGAGAAATACGTTGGTATTATGCTAGATGCAAAACTACGTGGGAAAGATTATGTTAAAAAGAAAAGGGAGAAGTTTAGCACTTGTTGCAAAAAAATAAATTGGCTGATCGCAAGAAATTTTGTAATGTTATTTTCAAATTCGCACTAAATCCGCCCCTGTCTTTTAATTTCGTTCAGGTATTTGTTTTCTTGACGCGTAATATTTAAATTATTTCATTCTATAAACGAATGTTTGTTAAAATTTTATTCTAAAGAATTGATAACATTGTGGTCTCGACTTCTGGGCTCCGGTAGACGTGCCTTTTGCTATTTTCCAATATCAAATTCCTAAAATCTTACTCGCAAAAATTGGAGTTACACAGTCTCGACTGAGTCAGGTTTAAGCTGGCAAATCTACAAAGTGGGATTTTCCATTGTTTCATAAGATTCTCTGCATTTTTAACCTGCTAGGGCGTGCATCTGACTTTGCAACCCCACTCCAGTAAGTACACATTGCGCCACAGGAGACGCAGAGAGAAAAGGCAGTACGATAAGAGCTGCGTACTCGAACCAAAGTACGGGGATAATTTTCGGCGTCACCCCTACAAATCCTCAAATGGTTGCAAACCGAATTTAATTGAAGCGATTCTCTTAGTAAAAGAGAGATCGGACTCGAGAAATCCTATTTCGTCGGATCTTTGTCGTGTTATTCACGGAAGAAAGCCGGTTTGTTTACCAAAAAGCGATGCTTTGGAAGATTTGTTATTGTGGGAAGCGTTTTTGCTTCAATTACAGTTACGTTGGTATTTTCCAGGAAATAAAAATTGTAGAGGGTAGAAACGCAACAACTTTGGTCCCGTTGGTGCAACGTTAAAAGGGTCTGTCGAGAACAGAAACTTCCCGCCCCGTAAACCGTCGATCTGTGTGTTACATCTTGGAAGCTCCGTGAACCGAATGGGTTAAGTAAATTTAAAGAGCGTTTGAGACTCAAAGTGGTTTTAGTTATTTTTAAAGTTTGTGTATAAACACTTGGAGTTTGTTCTTGTGCTTTTTGGTTATTGTTAATAAAAGTGATTGTTCTTTAAAATCTAAGTTTCCTTGAACATTGGTAGGACCCGGCTAGAACGTGGAATTTTGCACCGGATATCGCTTCGTTAGAAAATCAGAGACCTGCACATATCATCTGGAAGAAACATTGTCGTTATAGTAAGAAAGACCTGTTTTGTTTTGCTATTTGAGTTTTAATGATTGTTTCATTTGATAAAAGACTAGGAGAACGTGGAATTTGTGAAATATTCCATACGAAAACCTTGCTCAGGCAAGATTAGTTTCGATTTTTTCATTGAATTATAATACTTACGAGTAATATTTTTAACTAATTTGTAACAGGAACGTTCCCAGGTAATTTTAAGTGGTGTTTGTTAAAGTATTGCAATATAATTAATAACTTTTGACTACTGTTTTTCTTTGTTATTAGATATAAAGTGTTATTTTGTTATTTTTATATTCTTGTTTGTGTGTGTTTAACCCATTTTTATTATTGTTTTAATAAATGTAAGAAAGGTCGATTATTTACAGTTTGTTTTTTTGTAAGTGGATGTCTGGTCCAGACAAGCAGCGTTAATTTCGTTACTTTGTTCGTTTGGCCATTAAAAAGCATGGTGGTGCTTAGTCTAAATTTCAATTAAAGGTCAGATACCTTTGTTCAAGAGAGGAGTAAATATTAAACTGGTATTTCTTTCTTGGATCTTCTTTTTTGAAAAAGAAGGAAGTCTTCAGAGGACTTCCTTGTCAAAATTGATTACGACGAATCACGTGTTTATACAGTTTTTTTGTTTATGTTGAGTCTCAATTGTGAAATGTTAAAGCGAGTTTTAATAAAGCTTCCACGAGGTAAGTTACACAGAGGGTGAGGTTTCGCAAGAAGCCTATATACAGGGTGTCGGATTCACGAGTAGTCGCGTGACCGACCATCAGAACCCTTCGATCTACGACTGCTGGCGCCCTCTTTTGTGAACAACTATTAGTTTAATAAGAGTTTTCGAAATCAGTGAGCTTCTCTGTGTGCGGCTAGGTAAGTTCATTTGAGAATCCACCCCATCTGCAACATGAGCTACGGGATTTAACATCTACCATTGGTCTGGACGGGACTTGTGCATACTTTTGAGCATTTTCCCGTTACAATTTCACTTTATCTCTACATAAATAAACTTCTGCTCTACAAAAGGTGTGGACGTACGAAACTCAGTTATGAGGATTTACCAAACAGAGTAACATCAACAATTTAAAAACTCCAAAATAACTAAAGTACTAAAGAACATCGTGGATGTTTTCTGGTATGTCAGAAACAGTGATGTACATAATGACCCGGGAATGAAAACTGAGAAGTTTGCAAAAAGCCCTGAAGAGAGTCTTCATCAACATGTGAATATGGAGACAATCCAGCTCCTCGACAACGCAGGATAAGTGTCAAGACTCAATAGAGTAAAACCATTTGAATTGGTTTAAATACCAAGTGTTAGTTAACAACAGAGTGAAATGCGGTAGTGAACACGCTAAACTTAGTGCAGTTAAGTGCTAGAACCTAAGGATGGATAAAACTGAACAAAACCTTAGGCCAAACACTAAACATTAGTAATTTAGGTTAGATTGAAATTGCGCATTAGTCTGAATACAGCCCATCCAGCACAAGTTAGTACTGGAAGCAATTGAAAGTAAATCTTTAAATACACACTTATACATCTAGGGTTGTTCATTTACTTTCAATTTATCATGATTGTATGCATAATATAGTATAATACTTAGTTATTTATATAACAAGAGTGTAAAATTGACGTTTTTGAACGAGTAGGAAGTTTATCGCTCGTCGCTCGTACCATAAACACTACGTGTACCAACTATGATTACCTAAATATTGAACATACTAAACTAACAGATACAATTAATATTCTACATATTCTGCATATTTGACCTATTTGTACTTTATTAAGTCTCTGTTGCTTTTAATTGTTTATAGAATATAAATTTTAAATCAAACATGTTCGCCGTTTCTGAGACTTTGATTTTGACCCAAACTCTTTTTCCAAGAGTTATCAAAAAGTAAAGCAATTTTCGTAGCCTATAAACTGGAAAACACGTAGGAGATTTGCGTATTTATGTATTTGCCAGAATATGATAAATTTGGAATGCTTGTATATGATAATTTTCTGTCACCGACGATGTACCTTCGTCCTTCATTTCATAGGCTACGCAGCTTAGTTTACTTTTTACTGGATCGTTATGTATATGGGAACTAAAACTTGCATGAGGTCTTATCTGCTAAATGTGTTAATTAACGTTAATTAATAAATAAAATCGAAAAACTTGAATGCTGTGGCATCAAAAATTTAATTAATTCTAAATATCGATATACTGTAATTCGGTAAACAGCTCTCTGGCAATCTAAGTACGTCATATTAGATTATAGAGTACGAGGCAACTGTATTCTCTAAGAAGCATGTTTCCTAGATCATCTAGATACTTCTGACAAGATATAATGATTTATAACAATATACCCAGTAATATAAAATACTCCATTCAAAGAAATAAAAGAGAAACTAAGTTTTTTGTTTACTGTAGACATGACATTTTTGTTTACTCTTCCAGATAATAAAAGTCTCATATAGTATCTTTTCTTTATAAAACTCAACTTTGAAGCCTCTGCTTGGTTGTAATGTTTGAAATTTCATTTTTACAAAGGATAATATGCTCTGCAGCGATAGCTAATGCAATTTATTTTACGTTCTTCTTTTTCATGAATCCAATTGTGTGTTCTCCGGCTGTGTCATTAATATTCTGGAAGAACTGGGTCTTCTGCAATCTTCCTGCAGTTTCAAAGCGTTGCATCGTTTCGTTGAGTACGAGCTTTGCTTTTTGAAAATGTAAGGAATGGTATTCATCTCCCCGAAGCGCTACAACTTTCAAGTGCTTTCTTTTTTAACGGCTTGCCAGGCAGTTTCATTTTTATTGATTTGTTTAAAACATTTGCTATAGGATGGAAATCTGGATTTAACAGTGTTTATTTATAATCTACTCAACATTCATTAAATATAATTTTATTAGCAATGAAGATATATTTTGAAGTTTGAAAATTTTTAATTAATTTTTTATGTTAGAGAACTATATCTTCATATAAATGCTTTGTCGGACTTATGACTTGTTAACCACAAAAGCTGTATTTTGTATTCTGTAAATCTATCCGACAATTTGTTGGTTGCTACAGATGGTGGTTGTAACAGTTGCAACTTTATTTACAGAATTGTGGGAATGAAAAAATTTAAAATCTCCAAAGAAATTCCAATTTTTGATGTATAAGAAATTACAAGAAACAAAAAAAGCTAATTAATATAAGAAGCATTACTACGAGTGGGTTTCTCATATCTTTAGATTTCTAAACATCTCTAAGATACCGTAAACTAGAAACATTCAAATAACTGTATATTTTTAAAAATTTTTATAAGCATTTTTAGTTTTTGAACCTGCGTCGTATGTACTACTAGTTTCTGAAATATTCTTGCGTTTTGTGAGTACGATGGTATGCAACACATTTTTTTACTTGCAGGAATTTTTCGTAAAGCATGGCAATTCAAACAAATTACTTTGTTTGAAAGTAGTTTTGCAGAAACGTTATTACGCTTAACATTATTATTAAATATACAGCACATAAGTACACGCAAACGAGATATTAAGCAAAACAGCAACGCACCTTCATGTCATGCATGTTGTACGTACGTTAATGAAGAGTTTTATCAAACATTATTTTTCCACTATGTGGACAATCTATATCATTATTAAACAACTAAACATACATATAATTATCTATTTAACACAATACTATTATTATAGTACTATTACATACATCAAAAGAACTCATAAAATTTCTAAGTTTCTTATTAATTTGAATGTTTTTTATTGTTCTGTATTGAAAAGAAAACATAGAATTGCTTATAAAAGACATTTTGATGATATCTAATCTATGAAATCTGGTCTAATATTAGTACTAAAATTATCTAGTACGTCGGGAAAAAAAATACAAACCGCGCACCGCACAGTTGTCTGAAATCCCGAAAACCTGGTCTAAATATAAAGACATTGTTCAACGTCCACGAGAATTTACATGTTACGGTTACGATTTTGAAGTTAAAATCTAAAAATTCAAAATGGCAGATTTAATATGGCGGACAATATTTTTTTGAGTTGTTCGATTGGACTGAAAATGAACTTCATCATATATCTGAGGTCTCTAATTACGATTGTAAAATTAAAATTCAAAAATTCAAAATGTCGAATCCACTATGGTGTAGAAAATGTTTTTGAGTCGCTCGATTGGGCTGAAAATGAATTACAACATTCAAATGGGTATTTTGGCAGGTATTGTGAAACAAGTGCATTATTTTTGCACGAGCAGCTGTTGTTTGTCAACTAAATTAGTTCATTGTATTACATGTATCGGAAAATCAAGATCGTCACAGACTTCAGAATTCGTAGTTGTTTTTCTACATTTGTAAATTATGAACTTTTTTCTTTTATACAATTGTTTTGAAAAATTGCATTGTAGTAATTTTAATTTTTGTTTTTAGCGCATCACTTATTTTAATTATAATTCTAACTGATCCGTTTTAAATCTCAAAAAAAGGGTAATAATCAATGAAACCGGACTACTTTAAACAATACCTTATTTTGGAGGTTTGTTTTCAACACGTTCAAACCGATCAAGTGGTACTTTTAAACTCCCCCCTCTTTCGCAGTCATCACAAACCGACAGTGTTTAAACATCCAAGTATACAACCTAATAACCAAAATTCCCGAAATAAAATATATTCTTTTTTAGTTTTGGCCAGCTTTTTGTAATTTTGGACCAGCTTGCGCCGGCCGGCCGTGTCCATCAGACAGGATTGCATGTATGTATTATGTGTATTTGAAAGTTCAATAAGTTTAATAAAAAAATACTATAATAGTTCTAATAATTAGTTAATTATGGTTTTTGTTATTTTTGGAGTTCTAAGTTCTTTGCAGCAACCTTGACCTACGATCGTATGGGCCATCTTTTCTTGTAAAACTTATTAAATTCTTATCCACATAGTTACCGGCAGCAATTAATGAGTCGACATAGACTCGTTCAAGTATTGACTACAACTTCGGACATATAGCGCGTATTTAAAAAAGTATCAACCTCCGAACTTACTTGAAGTGATAAATCTTGTAATTGAGCTCAACATAGGTTTCTTCCATCCCGATAATTTTCTCTTAGCAGTGATCATGGATAAGAACAAAACACATTAGAAAATTTGAGCTAAACAGAGTTTTAAAATCATAACATTCTCCCAGAATGGGATATCATCAGCTTTCTTAGAGCGACGTGTTAAAGTTGTCATGAAGGTGTCAAGCAAAGTTTATAATGCATAAAACTTAGATAGGTACATAGGGGTCTGTCTACTCTGTCTTCAAGGTTCATAATACCCGAGTTAGGCTTCCTTTCTAATATTTAAAAAATGACAAAAAATGAATTTGTGAGAGTATGCGGAGTGCAGCCGCATTCTGACCGTTGCAGCTGATCTTGAGTATAGAATCAGGCCCACCAGCTCATTACTATTATTATTGAAAGATTCTGTTCCAAGGAAGAAATACTAGCAAAACAGCATGCCATGCTGATCTTTCTTTTTACATGATACTAAAATAATACTGTAAAAGATAAGAACTTCTTGATAACGAATCTCTGTACTACATAGACGAAGGAATAGTGCTGTATAATCTATGTAAGACGATACACTCTGTATATTGGCTTCTAATTTTCATTAACGGATAAAGTACACTGTTTCCATTTACATTAATATTTTTAAAATAAGTCATCTAACCATATCTGTAGGATATAGAAACAGAAAACAGCTACATTCTTTTACATTATTAGAAACTTCAGATTGATTTCTGTCTTTAATTTTTTGAGCTAACCTTTCGCCTACCTTACAAAAATACTCATGAAATCTTTCGACAATTTCTCAATGAGTTTGAAGTAGTTAAACCGTTCTCTGTTTCAATAGACCCTACTTCCTTAACCTTGATTATATTAGAATTTCCAAAACTTTCTTTAATGACAGTCCAAAGATGTTTCGTATCTTTTCGAGCTTCGTGTATTTTACTTTTACAATAATTATCTTGGCTGTTTTTATTAACATTGATAATATATTTCGATATTTTTTGCAGTAAATTTCGGACAGGAGATCTGTTTCCGTTTTTATTTAGCTGTCATTTTAGTTTATCTCTAGTATTCATCACATTTATTAAACCTATAGTAACCCACGTTTTACGTTTACGAATTTTTGAATTAATAGTTTTAAAAGAGTGTGCTTTGCTTTTACATTCTGTAATAAGATTAACAAAAGTCTCCATCACAGTGTTTACATTTACTACGTTTATTATCGGTTTCCAGTCTATTTGATCGACTAAAGCGTAGAAATATTTTTTATCATAAATTTTTGTTTTCCTAGGTTGCAAGCTATTACAAAACGAGTACCCTTCAACATTGTTAAGTCCTAATATTGTAGCGTAATGGTCAGTAACAGCCGTTTACAATTTTGGATACAATTTCATTTTTCATATCAGAGATACCTTCAATAATTAAATTATGGTTGCTAGAATATTGCTTATCATGTTCTTGATTTATTTCAATTTCATTTAATGCATCTTATACATCTCCAATCTAACTTTACATCACTTGCGGTAGCTCTCCATTTTGTTTCTCTTACGGATGCACATATATAACGGAAGTTCGCTTTACACTCATGACAACTAACAAAGTCATTATCTCTCATTATCACAAATGAGAACCATTTTCACTCTTATTCAAAATAACAACTTGGAGAAAATTGAATAATCAGAACGATTTTACACACATTCGATCCATTGCGTGTCAACACAAATAA
The DNA here is from genome assembly GCA_011009095.1 of Ignelater luminosus. NCBI lineage: Eukaryota > Metazoa > Arthropoda > Insecta > Coleoptera > Elateridae > Ignelater > Ignelater luminosus. The sequence goes on along the minus strand of VTPC01005524.1, from coordinate 17,933 downwards.
TCAATTTATGGAAATAAACCAATAAAAGTGCAATTTGCCAATAGAATTAAGCGGGATAACTTTCTGCAAAAATGTAAATCTCGTAAACCAAATACAAACGATATTGTCCAGGAAATGGTGGCATAGCCTATCTACGTTAACGAACATCTCACTCCTAACTACAAAAATCATGAATGACGCAAAGAAAAAAAATATTTATAAGTTTGTGTAGTTTAAAAAGTTATATGTAATATAATTAAATATTTGAATATTATTCCTCTTGTGCATGTATGCAATCTTATCTTGAGTAGCAGTATGTTTCCAGATATTTTAAAATGGCTGTAGTAATTGCTATTTTCAAGAAAAGTTCTAAAAAAGACTTTAAAGATTACAGACCCCTATCGTTACTAAAGTTACTAAAAAATGATTAATTACATTTTAGAGAGAAATCGAATTTTGTCTAGAAATCAATACGGTTTTCGTGAGGGTAAGTCCACACAAAATGCAATAACGAATTTAACTACTGAAATCTACAAAAGTTTAGATTTAAGTAACCCAAGTGCTGGAGTTTTTCTGGATTTGGCGAAAGCATTTGATACAGTGAGCCATGAAAAATTACTACTAAAACTGGAAACCTGTGGAATTTGAAGAGTGGCACAAAATTTATTTAAGAGCTATTTAAGTAAAAGAAAACAAATAGTACAAATAAACGGAACACTAAGTAGTTCAAAACAAATCACTTATGGTGTACCTCAAGGGAGTGTATTCGGTCCATTGTTATTTATACTAAATATCAATGACTTATTAAATACTTCCGAAAGTCACAAAATTATATCATACGCTGATGATGCAGTAGTATAATTTACTGGAAGTACTTAGACAGAAATATATAATAAAATAAATATAGGAGTTGAAGCAGTAATGAAATGGTTAGATTGGAATTTACTTTCGTTAAATCTAAAGAAAACCCAAGTATTACCATTTGTTTTATATAAACATTACTTACCTCTATTTCAGACAATTCAAACTATGAAATTAAAGTAGTAAACAATGTATCATACCTGGGAATTATATTAGATGCTCACCTGAGATGGAATTTGCATGTATATCAAGTGACTAGTAAACTTAGAAAGTTGTTTTACGAGGGTCGTTTGAAAAGTCCGTGCAAAAATAAAAACTACTTAATTGTTTGGGGTAAACCTTTTTTATTTCTCAACATAGTCTCCTTTTAGGCTTATACACTTCGTCCAACGCTGCTCTAGTTTGTTGATCCTTTCTGAATAATAGGATTTGTCCAAGTCTGGAAAATAGCCATTCGTTTCTGCAATCACCTCCTCGTTTGAATAAAATCTTTTTCCCGCCAGATATTTCTTCAAATTGGGGAACAAATAGTAGTCCGTGGGAGCCAAGTCTGGAGAATAGGGAGGATGTGAAACGAGTTGGAACTCTATTTCCATTAATTTTGCGACCACAACTGCTGAGGCGTGAGCTGGTGCGTTGTCGTGATGGAAAAGGACTTTTTTGTAGGCCAATCGTGGGCGTTTTTCTTGCAGCTCGGTTTTTAAACGGTCCAATAACGATGAATAATATGCACCTGTAATACTTTTACCCTTTTCCAGATAGTCGATGAGGATTATTCCTTGCGAATCCCAAAAGACAGTCGCCATAATCTTTCCGGCCAAAGGAATGGTCTTCGCCTTTTTTGGCGCAGATTTCCCCTTGGTAACCCATTGTTTAGATTGTTCTTTGGTCTCAGGGGTGTAGTGATGTATCCATGTTTCATCCACAGTGACGAAACGACGTTTAAAGTCCTGCCGATTCTTCTGGAACAACTGCAAACCGTCCTTGCAACACTTCACACGATTTCGTTTTTGGTCAAATGTGAGCAATCGCGGCACCCATCTTGCGGATAGCTTTGTCATGTCCAAATGTTGATGCAAAATATTATGTACCCGTTCATTCGAGATGCCTACAGCACTAGCAATCTCACGCACCTTCACTCTTCTGTCATCCATCACCATATCATGGATTTTATCAATGGTTTCTGGAGTAGTAACCTCAACAGGGCGTCCAGAACGTTTAGCGTCACTTGTGCCCATATGGCCACTCCGAAAATTTTGAAACCACTTATAAACTGTTCTAATCGAAGATGCAGAGTCACCATAATGTTTATCAAGCTTCTCTTTAGTCTCCTGAGGCGTTTTGCCTTCCATAAAGTAATGTTTAATCAACACACGAAATTCTTTTTCGTCCATTTTTTAAAAATCACTCGACTTCCTCGATTCAAACGAATGCCAAACACAAAGAAATAGACCGATCTGGCTGAAACTTGGTGTGTGTTCTTCCAAGAGATGTTACTAACTAAACATAACCTTGATATGCGCCAGTAGTGCCATCTCTCTGACTTTGCACGGACTTTTCAAACGACCCTCGTATATTTTTAAGCAAATAAAGTATTTTTTGGACGAAGCACAGTTAAAAGTAGTTTATGATGCACTGGCTCGGTCCTTACCCCAATATGGTATTGCAGGGTGGGTTGGAGCATTTAAGCATCACTTAAAACCTTTAATGACAGTCCAAAATGTTCTATTAAAAATTATTTTTAGTAAACCTAACTTATATCCCACTAAATTATTGTATAAGGAAATTAACATATGTAATTTACGTCAACTGTACATTTTAAATGCCTTGTGTATTTTTCATAAAGCCCAACAAAAAAATTTTGTTAATCATTCATTGGTTACCAGAAGCTCTACAAACAAACATGTTTCAACAATCTCTGCAGCAAAGACCGTTGGAACAAGGTATTTTGATTTTCTTGCTCCTAGATTTTACAACCTACTGCCTCGGCATTTTCTAAATATAAAAAACAAAAAAATGTTTAAAATAAAAACAAAGATGTACTTAATGCGAGCCAATATTTATATATTCTTGGCACGGCTAGAATAACTTTGTTTGTCATAAATATATAAAATATAAAAATAAATTTTGTTTTGTTAATGACTCCACTACGGGTTAATTTCTTAGGTTAACTTAAGTTTAAGTAGACTTATGTGGATTGCTGTTTCTATGTCAAACATTCAATATTTCTTTTTTCTTATTTCTAACTCCATTTTTCTATTTCAAATTTTAGTTAACTAGAATGTAACTTTTTTCCATTCTTCTTCAATAAACAAATAAACTAATTTTAGTATGTCATACTGCATGCTTTTATCTACCAAGTACGAACGCAAAGTTGTCATTCAGAATTTGCAATTTATTCTGTAGACCATTTTTGCTTTGAAGCCGTAGACGATAAGAAAAATATACGAATTGAAACTCGAGCGAGCTTCTATACTTTATCAACGATGCTTGGCCTCCAGGATACGGAGGACTTTAAGATTTTCTATTTTTCTTTCATATCTGATTTGTTTAATCTTATTAAATACTTGTTACTAAATTCTAAGAGACGCCAATCAAGAACTTTCTTGGTATTTTGTGAATTTTAAATAGCTTCAGGTTTACATTTAATGTTGTAGTACGAAATTTCAAATTCAGATATTTACAAAGATAGTATTATGTTTTATTAATAACATTGCAGTAAAAATGTGTATTTCACTATAACATTGTTTCATTTATCAAATGATATACGGCAATTAATTATTTATGGTATGGTAGTTGCTGTAACTTCAAAATAAAATATCGCAACAGTGACATTTTTACTGTATTTTGAAATAAATGGAATATGATAATAAATAGAAATTCAAAATTGGTATTAACATACTACGTATATGAATTAAAGATCTCACGTGCTATCTTTTTTTTTAAAAAAGCCTGAATTTTTTGTTGAAAAATATATTTGCCCAGTATTTCGATTTGTGCTATTTATAATGTATACTGCATAAAAACCATTAATAAAGTACTACTACCATCTACATCTTCTAATAAGATAAAAGCATTTAATCCGATTTGTGTATTAACCTTAGTGTTCTAGTGGACATCCTTAAATAAGTATAGGATTGCATTAGAGGTCGTTGAAACGAAATATCTAACGGGACAAGTGGCTAGCATACCATTTGTCGGATTATGACCCTTGTAGCTATAAAATAGAATGAAATCAAAGGTGAAATGAAATGTTTAAAAGGAAATGAAAAATTTAACAATTGCATATAACGGAATTTCAGATAATATAATTTTCCGTCTCTTAGGTTAAAGTTAGAATTTACTGGTTATAAGTAAAAATGCGACAAAATATTAAGTCATTTTTCTCACCAATATTACCAATTTTTAACCTGTTTTCCTCCAAAAGACGCAATATAAATGATTCTGTTAACTTATTTTGTCCCATTAAATTAAGGTGACGGTCTTAAAATTCCCAAAGTGTGAAGAGGTAATGGCGTACTATCAGTGATGTATAGCTAAACAAAAATAGTAGAGAAACGCTGATAGTCATATTACACATTTATTATATAAAATAATTAGATTTTTAAAAAAATATTTAGGATTTATGGTTAAGTAGGGGAACGCCGTTCCCCTGCGTTTCCTCCTCAATACACCACTGCGTACTATGTATTTGTTTAAGTAAACTACAATAGTGATTGCTGTTTAACAAGTTAATGCAGAGTAACAATTTTTCTACTTGAGAATTATTATACGAAGCAAAGTTTTATTGTTCTTACTTCAGTGTTAACTTTAAGGATGTATCAGGATGTTGTCTAGTTTTACCACAATTCTAAAAAGCATAATTCTTGAATGTCTAACTTTAAAGTTCGGAAACCTACACTGGTTGCCTGGAAGTCCTAACAAGAAACATCCCACAAGCATCCCACGTATGCTGTTTACAAAATCGAAACCTACAAACACATAGTTTATTTTAGCTTCTAAAACATGGTTTTGGGTTTGATAAAACCCCTAAAGTTGAGTTTGTCGGATTTCGCAGTTTCGCATATGTATGAGCACTCAACCGACTTGAATGAAACCAATTTTAAAGTTCAAAGGTTGTTTGAACTGATTTACACTTGTGGTTGAATTTTCAAAATTAAGTTTATTCTGAGCAACTTTTAACTTGAAAGTCACTTACGGTTTGGTCATGTGACCCTGGTGAGTATACAAACGTTTCTACATATGCATGTTTCCTATGTCCGCGATTGGTCCCTTTCACCTGTTAGCTATAACTATCGATCAAAAGTTTAACTTGCAATTCCTTCTCTGATAGTGCACCTGCTTAATTGCTGTGTTGAAGGAATAATTTACTCTAACTAGTGCGAACAACACATCCCGGACACATAAAAGAGATTATATTATAGGCAAGCACGGATTCTATGCAAATGCATATTTATAACTATAGATATGTCAAACAAATGCTTTGACTTCTATCCGTATCTAATAAAATACAATTAAATGACATCAAAATAAATTGGCATATTTTGCATATTTCGAATCAATTGTGCATATATTTTGATAATAATTCCTTCGATTTTCTGGTGAAGACTCTAAACCATTAGTGAAAATTGAATTTAAATCGACAAAAAGAGAAAATAAAATCTAAAAACCCTTTAAACCCTCAAACCCTCAAACAAGTTTTACTTCTCTTTAAAAGTTCTAAAAACTATTGGTTCTATAACTGTATTTTAAGAATTTGTTGGCAACTGCAGTTTAAAGGGGATCATAACACAGAAAAACAAGTTTGTCTGAAATTGAAGTTTTCAGGTATTTATCTCATACGATAAAGAAGTTATGAGTGATAATTGAGAAGTGTGTGACGTCAATGTGCAGACGCTTGACTTTTACATACATTTCATTCATATTTGATGGTGTTTTTGCAAGCAGTTTTTAGATTACGTTTTAAACTTAGTTTAAAAGTACCTGTTTGTAGTGTGTACAGTTGTAAAAATAGTTTAAAGAATAAAAGAAAGAAAGAAAACAGGAATCATTCTCCAAAACGAATGCTGCAATATTGTACTTTATTTCAACATTAAATATTTAATTGCATTTTAGTATAGGGATTATCCCTACGTATCTTTTGTATTTTTTTATTGTATTTTTGTTTAGAGATTTTGTAACATAAATAAATTACCAACGCTAAATATAAGTTTTTAATTTATATCTACGTTCAACGTTTTGCATATTTAGTTGCATATTTTGAACAATTTAGTGCATATTTTTAAAAACCCAGTGCATATTTTATTAATTTCCCGTGCACCTGTTTTAATATTTTACAGTGCTTTGATTATAAGTATGCAACTCATTCACCCATGTTCATCAGTCATCACTAAAGCCCGGATTGATATAGAAATAATAGTTTTCAACTTAAAACTTACTGATGTAGACGTTAGTAAGAGAAGAGTAAAAGAATAATTGTCTAAAACGTAACAAGCACCGATCGTTCCACTTTGTTGTACCAGCTGGTTTTTTTTAACCGGGAATTTTTAAATATCTGAAGAAACAAGCATCCTACAAAAAAATGCTCAAAATTAAAAGTCCATATTTTCGCGGGAAAAATTCAGAAGTGCTAAAATTAGCCCCCTTTCCACATCCCCTGTGGGTGGGACCGGGGTAACTTTAAAATCTTAAGTAGGAACCCCCGCTCTTTATTGCAGTTTCGGATACTATATCAAAAAATAGAAAACTTTAATTCCCAACATTTTTCCGATATCTTCAATTTAAACGTTGATTACGTTAGTGCACGTAAATCAAGAACTAACAAAAAAGTGGTATCTTTCATTGCAAATATATTGCAGAATCAGATGTATTGGTTATCAATTGAAGAAATCGGAAAAACGAAAGATAACTTCCAGAAGAGAGAAAGTGAGAAGGAGAGGCAGAGTAAATCAAAATTTTTTGGGAATATAAACCCGCTCCCCTTGCTCTGGTTCATCTAAGAAATTCTAGGAACGAAAGAGGCGGTTTATTTTGACACGTAGTAGAATTCTTGTCATATTAGGAGTAATTTATAAAAAAAAGATTTTTCTGAAACTACAAAATGTGCAATTTTATGTAGTGATCCTCAAAACGTGCAGTTTTGTGCAAAATAGAATGTATGTTAAAATGATCTACACATCCCAATTTACATAAATAACTTGTAGCTAGCCGTTTACAAACTAGCAAAAAAAAGATGCAATTGCACACGAATCCGGGCTTTAGTCATCACCCATGTCACCGGCCACGGGCTAAATCTTAACTTTTATATGGTACCGATCCTAACCTCAACACGGATTATTTTAAATTGTAGCAGCTTTGCAGAAAAAAGAAAATGTCATTGATGTGCCCAAAATCAAATATAACTGTCCTACGGAACAGAGCTGCCAGTGACACTAATCCACAATTTGACTGGTAGAAACAGAAGTGTTTGGTGAAAAAAGCTAACCGCAGAGCCTTGATGAGACTGCGTTGTGAAAAGAAGAATTTCTTAAGGCATTTGGCACTGATGTGATTGTTTATTTTTTATGGCACAATTAAGAAAATAGTTGATTGTTTTATTTTAGCTTAACAATTGAGAATCTGCTTAATAAAAATATCATAGTGACTAAGCCAACCTTACATTTATATCGTTATACGACACAACAAACAGTTCACAAAAGAGAAAATAAATTAAAATCAGAATTATTACAGTTAAAGGAAACAAACTGACACAATTTATTTTATGCTAAACGAACTTCAAAAACAAATTTCGGATTGTAGTATAAACAACCAAGCTAGTACACAAGTTTATTATATTTGAATGTAACATATGAAAATGTTAATATTTTATACTTGTATCTATTGTGTTAAGTAAAGGCATAAAAATAAACTTGTTATGATAAGGTAAGTAAAATACTTGGCACATAACATCAAGAGCATATAGTTGAGGGTTGTTAACTCTGCATTTCATTTCTGTACTTGACATTTTGCGTTTTCCATTAGTAGCATATATTAAGTTGAGAAGAGGAGGCAAATGGATACAAAAAAAGGTCATATTTATTTTCCGAGCTACAATCATATAACGTATAAAGCTCTTATTATTATTATTATTATTATTATTATACGTGGTATTCATCATTAAAACAATTTTTTT
>VTPC01005522.1:0-52215 GCA_011009095.1 Ignelater luminosus | reverse complement strand
ATGCAAAAATGCATTGATATTGATTAACAACGTAATACTTACTTTAGTATAGCTAAAAGTATACTGGCTTCTGAAAAATGAACAAAAACGTCAGCATGCTTCCTTTAATGTCACACGGAAACTGTGTTCGATAGTTGGAAGTTGGAGTTGACGTAATTTCTTTTTGGTTGTCTGAATCCTGGTTTTCAGCATTACGACTACTCTGTAAAAAGTAATTATAGCGTATGGACTCGGACAGTACTTCTAAGGTAATGTTTTATTAAATCATTGAAAAAACTCACTAAAGTACATATGTATAGCTGAAATAGTAAGTATAAAAGGAAATGGATTTTCGGTGTTTATTTCTAAGAATGAGTAATATTTAAGTACGTTGCAATAAAAGCCCCACTAAAGTAACAAGCTATATGGGCACAAGAGAAAAAGCAGAATTGAAGCTTATATTTATTTACACATTTTATCAGCTGTCTAGGAGTAACCGAAGGGCGTGTTTCATTCCGTTTATATTCCCGCATAAAAGTTGTTCGTTCGTCGCGTGCAAAAGCAAAATCGACGTAATTTTTTTTAAGAATTAACTATAATCAATAATTCGTAGCCAAAAATATTTTTGTATTGTTCTATTTTAACAAATAGTCACGAACAATTTCTCTGACAACTTATTTAATCCATTCAAATTATAATAATTTCTTTTCAAGGTTCAATAAAATCGCTTGTTATTTAATAATAATAATAATAATAATAATTTTTATTTACCTAAATTATATAGCACATAACTATTTCTAGTATAGCAAGGTTCTTCTATAGTTTGAGTTTCTTTTGATACCAATAACACAAATATTTCAACGTTTCTGTTAACTCTCTAGAACTGTGGAAACAAAACAAGGGAATTACGGTGGATGATTATTTACAGTCAGTGTGCTTTTAATTTCTTTCAAAAAGATAATAAGCGTCAATTACTGTAATTGGAAAAAATGAGTGAAGAATGGTAGTTTGAAAAATGTTTTAAAATAAAATATGATTCAGTACTTTCAACACTTGTGAATTCAGTTTAAAATAAATGATGAAAGTACATTCTATGGATTAATTAATTTTTACTTGTTATAATTAATTTCTATTAAAACTAAAACTGAATATTCTTTCCTAGCATCAATATTAATTTGCTTTGCTAGATTAATAAAACTCGTTTTGCCATTAATAATTCACGTTTACTATGTAATTTTGGTGTTTCTTTTAGGTAAATGAAATATAATTCAGGAAGTTTGTAACAAAATAAAGTTTACTTGCACCTGCATGTGAGCTTAAATTACTATTTTCCTGCATGCATCACATAATCAATATAACGATTAGTGAAGCCTTTTTAATTAATTTTGAAGCCTAACAGCGTTCATTTTAAATTTGACTCTCTTATAGTGACAACAAAATTATTTCCGGCTCGGTAAAATCATGTAGTACGTAGTAGGTATACTACACATACAAAATTCGAGCTTGAAGCAAATTTAATTTAGTTCACACAACATTTAGTAAGGGGAGAATTTTATTATCGTTGGTGTGCATTTTCAACCTATACATTCTAGTACACATTCGATGTTGTTATACAAAATTAAAACGCAATTTTTAGCAGAATGATTTTTTAAGTACTAGTTGCGAACAATTATATCAAAATATACTGCCGAGTTTGAAGTTTAATCTTCTTTCTTTGTTTTCTATTTACTTTAGAATACTCCGCTTGGGAAGGTTCCGATTTTAAAGTCTTTTAATCATGTTATATATCACATCTAGTAGAGTAAAAGCAGTAATCTTGTACGCGGAGCGTAACAGTATAATGTAATTGTAGGTCCCTGTTTAGTTACATAAATGGACAAGCTCTCTTGTTTCCTGCTTGCTCATTCATAGTCGTACAGACCATTCAACGTTTTATGACAATATTCTTCTTTGTGGCTTTGGAGTTGAGTTGAGATTATTTTGTGTAATATTACAATTTTGTTTAGCCCTCCATGGGGGCATATTTTCAAAACCAACTGCATTAAAATTTTATGAATACGCTTTCACTTAAAAGGAGAATTATAAAATTTTTATAACTTTCTGTTCTAGTTGTATTGTTTCTATTGTAATGCCAGTTTTAATGTCGTTCAGAATTCATTTCAGTTACAATTGATAAGAACAGTGTTAGGTTTTGATTATATTTGCAAATGACTACATGCTTACGTTATTATGATAAAAATAGATGTACAAAAAGAATTGAGAGGTTAATAAAACATAAGTGTAATAATTTTTTGGTGATTTTGAAAGCGGAATTTTAAATCAAAAATTTGAAGAATGTAATAATAGAGGGAAAAAATAAAAATTACAAAAATGGGAAAACAATTTGTTTACATTTTGAAAACGTTTTAAGTTCCAAAGCAATAAATTCTTGAAATCTGTGTAACAAAGAGATTGAAGATCTAAAGAATAATTTCAACTCTTGAGTTGATTATGAATATCTAACTTGATTATTTATGTTAGGTACTTACGTGTTCCATAATTTTATTAGCGCTTGCTTGGATATAAAAGTAAAAATGCGGGAAAATGGTCAGTTTTTTCCACAAACAAGGAAGAGGTGCTAGCAAAAGTCAAAGAATCAACTGAAATTAACGAACACGACTGCATCTTCAAAGTACATTTTGTGAATGTGAATAACAAATTGAAACAATCCAAGTCATAAAAATCTCAGAAAATATCTCAAATAGCAACAAATTACTTGGTATCAGTACAATTAACAGAGGAATGCTAAAGATGTGGAGAAGAAAGATAAATAAGACACCATATACTTAGTTAAATCATCGAAATAGGTAAATTCAGGCCATTTAAAAAGATGTTCTTCGTTATGATATAAATTCGAAAAAAAATTTAAGCATCTGGTGCAACCTTACCTGATTTTAACCTGACAGCATATTCAAGCCCGTCATAATTTAATAAAACTATATTAACCTTTCTCAATTTCCTTCGCGTTGCGGAGCACGTTTAGCATTTTTGATTTCACGAGAAGAAGCATCCTTCACATATTGACACTTGACTAAAACACATCTAAAGGACTTAATTTGCCTGAAGAAGTTTGTCTAGATCAAAATGATTCAAATATCTTAGTTTGACCAGTCGGAGAAGTTGAATTAGTCTAAAAAGCCTGACAGGCTCTATTTGGAAAACCTGACATGAACTCGCAAAGTCAGATCTAATTTAAAACTAGATTGTCGCTCAAGGAGTTTATTGTCTACGCCAACTTGCTATTTGTTAATGTATGAATGTTTTTAAAACAAAATAAATAAACTAACTGCCAATAATAAGAATTTCCGTGGTTTAACAACTTCTACCAAACAGAAAAACTTCAAATTGTCTAAAAGACGCGGTTGCTCTAAAACGCTCGGTTTAACCTTAAATCTTAGGTAGCTTAATATCGACTTGACAATTTTAGTTAGCCCCGAAAACATTATATGTTCAAAACATCTGGTATAACTAAAAATCTCAAAACGCTTCAGCTGTAAGTCTGGGTACGGCTTCAACCATAGTTTTGGGCAGAGTCCTACCCAGACTCAGACAATTAATAATAATAAATATTGCTTTATTGAAATTTGTCTTGTAAGACTTTGCTATGTATAGACTTACAAAGCATCCTCTTGTCTTACATCATTTGAAAAAAAATGGATTACTTACATCATGTTATGCTACAATAAACTTTTTCATAATATTTCACGCTTGAGATCCTTTTGCGCTTACATTTACTTTTTATTTGTCTTAGGTAAATCTTTTCTACGATAATTGGGTGATTGGCCAGACTTTTTACTTTTCACATTGCACTTTGCAAAACCTGGAATTGTTAATTCTTTAATTGACATTGTTTTCCGGTGCAACACGGCGCAGCAGATTAAATCTCCTTTTCACTTTTCGATTGCACGCTGGCTAAGGATATGGTGCAACATACTTTTTACCAAAAAGTGCAAAGTAAAAAGTAAAAAAGTAGTTTGGTGGGCACTCAAAATAAATAAATCCTGACACCTGTCGACTGTCGCTTTAGCTTGTTTCTTTGTCTTTGAACGGTGGAATCAAGACCATTTGAAATAGAGAGCATCAGAAATTGCTAACCATGAACCACCAAGAATGTGACCGTGTCTTACGCTGAATATATCTTTTCTGTTCAACACCAGATTTGGTAATTTTGGTAAATTTCTTCGTTTGAAATGCCATCCACAAGTGAAGTCAGTTTATATTGTTTGATCTTCATTGATACTATGCGGTAGAAATAACGAAAAAAAGTGAAAAGAAGTCGATTCGTTTTTTATTTACTATATTTATAGTTTTGACTTCTAAAGACCTTAAGCCTAGTATGGACTAAAATAAATTTGACTTTATTACTAAATTGCGAAATGAACTAAAAGAGCTCTGAACGGTAATTCGAGAAACTTTTTTGTCACCTTGTATTATATTATAAGAACATTCAGTTCGATGTTCCTATGGTGAAACTACACCTGCACTTCTTGTACTATTTATCGAAAACTTGCTAATACTTTTCATCATTTGTCCAACTTTACCTTTCACTTACTCAGTATGTCTTGTGTAAGCAGGAAGATATTTTAATCTTTGGAAATAATCAAACTTTTGCGTGCATATATTGTTCGCATTCGCTATTGCTTAAAAGCAAAAGCAAACTCTTGGTCTAATTTTATTATTATTCAAAACCTAATTTTCTGGCAAACAACAAAAACTCAGAGAGCCTATGAATTTTAGGAGCCACTGCATTGTTAGTTTAATGCCAGTATACTAGAAGCTTATTTTCTTAAAGATACAAAATGAAACTTTTTACAACAAATATTAAAACTATTTTATAAATCTTATCTTGAGAATTAATCTATGAATGGTACACTGTTTTGTTGTTGTCGAATTATCCAAATATTCTATTCGGATTAAGGTTGAAATTACTACATTTACTGAGATATCTTAAAACACATTTGAAACTAAAGTAAGAATTGAGTTTACATTAATCAAATAAAATGAACATTACAGGTTCAAGCAGCAATGACTCCTATTTTCATGTCGTTCTTGTCTGAATAATTAGTTAATTATCTTCTTACTTTTTTCCTTTATCATGACTATGTTCGAAATCAATGAAGCTTCTTAACAAGCATCAAAGAAATTTGTTAATATTATTCAAAACAATTAATTTAGAAGATAGAAGAATAATTTACTTAAAACATATAACTTATTCTACAATACACTGTTAGAATGAAAATGTCTATGATAAAGGATTAAATTTGAAACGAACTAAAACTTTCGGGTTACTAATTGCGAGATATAGAAGGATTACATCATTCGAGAGCTCGCTTTTTGCTATTTTCATTAAACAAGATGCATTCGCCAATTCCTATTAACATTATATTTTCTACATTAATTAGAAAACTTATTTGCAGATATTGATAAAAAGAATTAAATTAATGCTAGCAGTAACTTCATTAAATATTTGATTTGAGGTGTATCGACCAATTAAAGCATTCCCTTCACGCGCGAACCGCATTTCTTGTATTACCAGCTATAAACTGGCCTATTTCTTGTGCGATAAAAAAAGGGGTGTAGTATATTCTCATCATTATTTTTTTGTTGCAAGATGATTATATACTTACGTAGAAAATTATCTTAATGGAATAGGAAAAATGTGTTTCAGAATGAAATACCGTAATGGACTTTTACTCTAAATATTTTCTTTTTATTTCATGAAACTGAAATATATCGTATTGTTATCGTAACATCAAGACTAACTTTAACGAGGTCTTGTTCTATAAATGTTTGAAAATATTATCTTGTCATGCGAGTAAATTAATTTGATGTCAGTTTATACAATGGTTGTTTTAAATTAGGACTATCTATGCGACTGACTATATTGAGTTTGCAGTAAAACAAATGTTTTAATTAAACACAAACCTTGTGACAAAAAGAGAAAAAATTTAGTATTTGAATAAACGAATTGAAAAACTTTTTTTTCTAGTTTCTCTTGCCTTTGAAAACCGTTTAATCTCTGGCACAAAATTACACAATTTTGTTTGCAAGTTACAAATTAGAAATAATATACTTTGTATTTCTTTTGTTTCCTTTGCTTTAAAAATTTTAATTTAAATTCTGCAAAGATATATGCAGTATGTAGGTATTAATAATTTCCTGCATAGTAACCAAGCGGTATATCCTGAGGATAAAAGGGCATGTAGCGTATCATGCAGATTTAATTTCTATACAGGCATAACCCTCCACATCCAGATTAATATTGGTATAGTAGTTTGATTTACAGTTACGATAGGTTGTCAGATATGCACTGTAACTGAAGTGACTCTTATTAAATTTGTAATTATTAGTGTTTTTGCTGCATTGAAATACTTACAAGATTGTGCAATTTTATTTTAATCTGCAGCGCTGTATTAATAAACAACTTTTTTGATCTTATTTGTCGCAATAAATGATAAAATAGCATATAGTAATCTGCATTTTGCTTTTAATTTGTTGTTTTGATTAATTAATAAAAAACAAAATTCTTTTATAAGATACAGCGCTTTTTAGTTTACTGAATATATTGTTTGTGATAATCGCTATCGTGTTTGTGCTATAAAATTGGCCTAAGATAACATTACTAAATAGTTTGGTTTTTTATTTTATACAATACGTATCTACTCTAATTTAAAATATTTTATGGCAAAATGGCAATGTTTCCAAGTTAAAATTTATCTTCAAAACTAAATTTCACAAATTTGTAAGGTATATATTGCTGTGGATTTTGGTACAAATCTAAGATGTAAAGTAAGTGTTGTAAAAGACAAACTCAAAGAGGAAGTTTTATTTAACGGTTTGAGAAGTTATGCAGGGAATACCAGAATATAAGGCAAAAATAGTCCTCGGGGAATTCAATGCACAAACTGGGAAAGAGGTGTATGTTGTAGTAAGTAATCACAATGGGAATATGTTGTACAATCCGGCAATAGCAAACAATTTAGTAATAAGTAGCACAAAGTCTAAGTACAAATATCAGCATAAAATAGCATGGACGGCGTCGGGGAAAAATTATTCAATGCAAATTGATCAGATACTGATATCTCGAAGAAAACGAACCTCATTGACAGATGTTAGATCTTGAACGGGTATCAGCTGCGATAGTAATCATGACAAAATTAACAGAAAAAAATAGTTACACAAGGAAAAGAAAAGTCCAAAAGAAAGAGATAGAACAGAGAAGTATTAGAAAAAAATGAAACTTTAAAGAAATATCAAGGTACGACATAGAAGTCTACACAAGACAAGGAAGGAACGAAATGTAGATGATTTATGAAAGGGATTAAAGAAGGGAATTATACATGTTGCAGATTGAACATTGAAACTACCCAAGAACATACAGCTACAAAAGTGGTTTGATATAATGAATGTAAAGAAAAAATAAGACAAAAGACTTAAGCATGGAGTAGATGTCCGACAACGGGACAAGAGGAAGATAAACAGGAACATTAAAAAAAAAAATGAGTGGAAAAACTGTGTAAATTGCAAAAGTGGGAATGACGGGAAAACAAGATTAATAAAGACATAGAAAAACCAAACAAGACAAATAATGTCAAGAAATTCTATAAAGAGATCAAGAATAAGGTAAAAAGAAGAAAGAAAAGAACAATGGAAGAAACATTTTGTCAAACTATTAGCCAAGAAAGAAAAAGAAGAAGAAATTGAATTATACAGCGCCAGTACCCGAAAATAACTACGCAGATGAGAAACATCAGAGGAAGTGGAAGAAATAATAAATAAACTAACAAATGATGAAGTAGCAGGACTGCACGGACTAATAAATGAAGATGAAGGTGCTAATAAAAACGCACAACCTATCAAGAAGATATAGGAAGATGGAAAAATATTGAACGGCTGGAAATACGGAACAGTAATCTCAATATTTAAAGGAGGAAGCAAACATCTACATGAGGATTATAGGGAGAACACTTCGAAATACTACATAAGTATAAAATTATGACATATTTATTACTAATTGCATTAAGAGATTATGTTGAAGAAGAAATCGGAGAGTACTAACGTTATTGCAGAGTCAGTCACAGTATTGTAGACACGATATACACAATGAAGCAATTAGCAGAACAATGCGGGGAATATGATGTGAATGTTCATAATTTATTTACAGCTCTAAAAGAATTACAAGTTCTTAACAAATTGGTCAATCTGACCAATCAATGAGTTTAAAAGACACAAAACGGAATCAGACAAGGTTATGTATTATTTCCACTATTTAACATAACACTAGAAGCTATAACTTGAACAATTGAACATATATCTGGTACAATTTGCAGAAAATGTCATAATAACCACTTATGGCGATGACTTATAGTTAGCGATTTCATGTAGATCTAAAGAAAACTTAAAAGACGTATTTATAAAATTGGGAAAACGGAATATAAAGTAATTCTAACGAAAAAATAACAAGATATATGAAATTAGACAGATAAGCCACAAACCAAAAATCAAGGAATCTGGAAACTCTAACATACAAATTAGAAGAAGTTGCTAGTTTTTATTACCTAGATTTACAAATGTACCATGCACTAACAAAAGTCAATAAAGAAGTTAAATATTATAAAATATATAAAAAAACTAGATGCTAAAATGGTAGGGACGCACACAAAGAATGGGAGAGAACAAAATTCCTAAGTTAATGAAAGAGTGGATCCCAAAAGCACCAAGACAAAAAGTAAGAAAAACTGTGTTGAATAAACATAATGGTAATGAAGGTGTGAATTACACAGGTTGAAAATCAAAAAACCGCAACTGAAAGCTGATTCCCTCCAAGAAAGGAAAACAATCAATAAAGCAAATCAGGCTAAATCGTACAAGAGACGAAACGTCATCCAAAGCAGAAGATCTTTGAAGTTATACCGAAGTTACTCATCAATTTCTTTTCTAAACGAAATCTGACTAGCATTTATTTATTTCTTAAATACATTAGAAAAACAAAAAATTCTCATTTCTCTTTTCTGTTTACAATTGATTTCTATTAAAACTTTCTTAAATTAGAAAAAGAGCTGTATGCAGACTTCTTTTAGGCAGAATACAAAATATCTATTATACCATTATGGCTTTTCAGAACCATTTTTTAGATTAGGATTTACCACCGTAGAAGCTGGTCGTTCTTTTATTAAAGGCTAATGAATTTATCTATGCAGTTTTGTATGATTCACTGATATTTGGAATTCCATAAATTACATATTGCGAAACAGCAATTTGTACAGCTTTTTGCATAAATAATGTCGCAGTACATTCTCTTAATGAATGAATTGATCAAATACACGAAATGTGATTTAACATTAATTACATAAAATTTGTTCCCTAAGAGTCCATAAGACGACTTTGGATAATTAATATGATATTAGATTTCGTATATTTAGTTAACTGCTTCATTAAAGAAATTATATGCGACATTATTTATGCAAAAAGCTGTACATCGAAACTAAGCAGTTGGAAATTCTATATTGTATTTTATTAAATATTAGATTATTGTTGGTTAATAAGAATATCAATTTTATAAAGATATTAAAGACAGAAATTCCAACTAAAAATAAAGGTGCTCTTTATAAAATAGCTTCACTAACGTTGCCGTCGCCATTGTGTCTGATATATTCAAAAGAGCAAACTGGACTGAAAAAGCCAAGGTTACTGAAATCAGCCTTTATTTTGCATGTTTCTAAGGAAGTAGCTGTTTACGTGACCATAATCAATATTCTGTACTCTATACTTTTGGTAGAGGATAGTATATCAGTATTTTTCGCGTATTTGAGGAAATTGTTATGTTAAGATATTAAGTATTGCAGGTATTTGAGAAAAGAGAAACTGAAATTTGGATAGTTATTTAAAAAACAATGTTCGTAAAAAGTTGCATTTAACTAAAACTCTTTATAATATTAAAAAAGATTTTTGAAGTGTTTAAAGATTAATTAAAAGGTATAGCATGGATAAAAATTACGACCTATAAATGTCAATTCCCTGAAAATCTCCAATATATTAATCAAAAAAGGCGTACAATCAAGTGTTGATTTTGTTTGACTGATGCATTGAAGGGTTTTTTAAAATCCCCTTTGTAATCTGTCATTGATTAAAAAGGGGGAGCTTAAATTTAGCTGAAGCATTGAATTGGATTTAAAAGTTCCATACCCATCTAAACTAAAAAAAATGTAGTAGAATGTATCATACTCGAAATTACTTACTACCAGAGATTATCTTACAGCTTCTTTACTCAACATATATCTGTTAAAACTACCTATAATTGTTATAAACTATCTATCTAGTTACAGTTGCTCGATAACATTCAACCAGAATAAAGTAGTTTTGTTTTAGTAAATGTTTTATGGCAACAGAAAAAAGATTATTACTAAATCGTATCACTAATTAAAAAAATTAAAATGTTTTATTTTATAGAGCAGTGAAAATCAAGCTGGAACTATTTGTCAAATTTATTTACTAATAACATAAAAGCTTTTTCTCAAATACATCCTTTAGTAAGATAAGGCAAACTGCAAAACAGAAAGCCCCACAGTATCGATTTTCAGTAATAATTAGAAGTAAATATTTTGCTACTAGATAACTTTATGAACTTCGTATTATACTATAATAAAGCAAGTACAGAACTAGAGGTAACTAACTACCTTGAAGTGAATAAGAGTAAATTGTTAGAAATTTCACGTTAGGATATATAAAATAGCATCTAGTAACGTGTGCCAATAAAGTAGCTGGACAAAATTCGAACACTTTACAACACTTTATTAAGAAATCTTATATTTTATATGTATATACAAACGAAAACTAATATTATAATAATTCTACTTTTCCTTTTTGTATAGTGATAAAGGACCATTGTCTTCGATTTTGAGTAATTTTTCTTTGACGCCTTTAATCATGTGTCGGACAACATTCATGTCAATCTTTTTGACACAGAGTCGAATTCTTCTGGTTAGTTCCTTGGTTGACTTTGCTGTCCATTCATTTTTATACACTTCTTGACACAACAAACTCCAAAAATCTTCGATTGGTCTAGCCTTGGGGATGTTTGGAGGATTTGCCTCTTTAGGTACAAACATTATATTATTATCATTTAGCCAGTCAATAGCCTTTTTGGCATAATGACTCGAGGCTAAGTCTGGCCAGAAGATAATTTTATTATTAGCATGTTTTTCATTAATAGAACGCTTAAGTTTGGCCAAGCATTTCTGGATATATGTCTCACAATTAATAGCTGGAGCCTTGGAATCTTGGATATACAATTGCGATATTCCATGTACGGATATTGCACACCACACAAGCACTTACGACTCAAATTTAGCTTTAGCTGCAAAGCAGATCTCTTCTGGTGTATTCTTGATATCATCTGTATAAAACCCCGCATTTTGATCTCCATTGCTCCATGCAAATGTGAAGTATTTTTCATCATCTAAAATCAACGTCACATTTTCCTTGAAATAAGTTCTTCTCAATAGTCGACATCGTTTGGGAATTTCCAGCAATTGTTTTTCGGTGTAACGCGGCACTGTCACTCTATTATGATTTAACACCCATTTTCATTAAATTTCGTCTAACAGTCTCTTTAGATACTTTAAATTTTCTTGCCAAAGCACGATTGGATGCTCCAACGTGCTCCTTTGCGGCGCTTATAAGGTTTTTCAATTTACTTTTG
Organism: Ignelater luminosus; assembly: GCA_011009095.1. Taxonomy (NCBI): domain Eukaryota; kingdom Metazoa; phylum Arthropoda; class Insecta; order Coleoptera; family Elateridae; genus Ignelater; species Ignelater luminosus. The sequence continues at coordinate 40,496 of VTPC01005522.1, read as the reverse complement.
TTTAGAATTGACTTACGACCAGGTTTTTTAATTCGAATAGATGATAAACCACCATCACATCTCGCAAAAATTGCGTAAATTGTACTACGGCTGATGTTCTCCGCTAAAAAATGGTGTAAAACATACTTTTTATCGTGCTGTCCAAGCATCTTATAAATACGTTCACGTAAATTATTTTGTGCTGCAACTTTCATTATGATCACATCAACACCATGAACTATATATGACAGTTTACATAAACAGAAACAAAAACAGTCGATATTAATGCAATCAAGAAGCAATGCAACTACATTATTCAGCTTGATAATTTGTCCAGCTACTTTGTTGGCACACGTTAGTTATCCCATTCATCTTATCTTTAAAGTATCACATTTTTTAAAGTTTGCGTTGTAACTGTTTTAGAGATTACTGTCTAAATGTACAATAGAAAAGAAACTCAGATCTATCTTCTTGAACAAAAACCAAAAGTTGAGAACTTAATATTCTTATTTCACAAATGATATTTGCTTATAATATGTGCTTATTATTTCCAATTTTTAATGAGAAAATATATCTACTAATATAAAATAACAACTTTTTATCATGCAGTAAAATATATTTTGTTTATATAATTTATTCTGGAAACTAATGAATAGTTATAAATTTAATGGGTGTATATGCAGAAAATAAATAGTAAATAAGTTATGGAAATACAAAAACATTTTCTTCCTAGAATTTTTATTCATTAAAATAAAATTAATTTCGGAATGGTGTCATTATAATTCTGTTTTTTTCTATTAAAAAAATAAGAATTACAGTACGTATGTATTACATAAATTGGAATTTAAGAGAATCGCGCTTTAACTGCTCATTAGGTTATTACTTTATTAGGTTTCAAATACAAAATATGTTAATAGACCATAATAATTTACGAATTAACGTAACCTTGTACAGAGGCACAGTTTCCACCTCTGGCGTTAATCTTGAGGTTTACATTAGATTATGTAAATTTAGATGAGCTGAGAATATATTTGAAATCCTATACATTCTCGAATGTAGCGCATAATTTAATTCAGATTTCATTTAAAACTGTTCAACTTATTTTAGAAAAATGTAAAGTCAATGCTGAAAGCTAAACTGCTATTGCGAAATTAATAAACGGGCAATATTTTAATCCCACTAGAATACTGAATCAATATAGTACTAATAATACTAAATATTATAATGCGAATCGATTACATTAATGTTACGTTTCAAGTTTAACAGGAAATGTGGCGCAATAGAGTATTCCACTTGATTTTTTGCAGATCTAACAGCTGACTGCAAAACTGTTTATTTTCTACGTAATAACGTGTGATAAAAGCTGATACGAAAAATGAAACTGGATTAATTATTATAAAATTATTTGATAACTACAGAATTACACAAACAATGGATTAAGAAATAATTTAATAACAACCAAGACAGGTAAAATTACCAACAAACAACAACTAAATAATTAGAAAACTAATGTGAGATATTATAGAGTATGTGTATATTTATGTAACTTATGTAGTGAAGCCTCAAGTTTCAGGTTACGGCACAATAGGGGCCTCCGCGCCGCTTGAGACTAATTTTTTACATGCGCAATATCTCCAAACAAATTTTATTCTGTAGTTACAAAATCAATAAAATGCTTTGAAAATACATTTATCTTGTACAACCATTCTTGTACATAATATAACTTTAACAACTATTTCAATATGTTATAGCATTCTCCTAGTCGATGGTTTTCCCCAGAGTACTTGATACATATGAAATTTCTCCGATTTCAAAAGCTTCTTACCATTGAGTTTATCAAACATTTAGAAAAAAAGTTCTACATCATTTCAAACGCAAGAGTTGCTGGTTTGATGAAAACATTGCTGGTCTGCAGGTGTGTCTTTTAGATCCAATGAAGTACTTACAATACAATTTTATATCTATTAAAAGTACTATCAGTGGTGGAACTTCAGATTTGCACCTTGAGGGCATATAAAAAGGGCTACCGTAGACTACTATACTCACAAAAGCCCTTTTGGAATAACAGTCTGTAATTATACATAAAACGTGTTTATATGTTGAAACAGATCTTTCTTAGATTGTTGATCTATTTTTCAAGACAGTTTCAGAAAAACATTGTTGCATTGTTAATTAACTCATATCGTTTGACCCTCTACAAACGTTCAAACATAACGCAGTTGCAGTATCAGCATTCAAAAATAAACAATTTCTTAATAGTCAAGTTACAAGTTATTAAAACTTCATTATAAATTTTTTGTGTTTTCAATATCTCACGAAGTGTCAGAGTGATATTTTTATGTTACATATTATATTTGCGGAAATACAGTAGATGGCATCATTTATACAACTTCAATAGCTTATAAATAACACAGACTAAATTAACAAAAACTTTTTTTTTGCTAATGCTTGAATAGTTTGGTGGTTTTGGGAAAACTCTTCAAGAATAATACTTGAATTGACAATATCTGATCAGCTAAAGATGTGTAAAATTGAATTCTCGTCTATTCGTGAACTATCAGGTTTTTGAAGAACTCTGGAAAACTTCTAAGTCTTTGCAAATGCTTAAAAGCTTATGATTTACTAGGTTTTGCAGAGATGTAAATGTTTACGGGATTTCTGCAGGACTTCAAGTTCCTGAGTATTGGACCGTTCTTGCAGATTTTTAAACTTTTGCTGATTCCTGATTTTTTAGGACTATCGAATCTTCTCATTTTTGAAGATCTCTTGGTTCTTGCAGATTTTCTCATTTTTGTCTGTCAGGGGCCTGGATTCCACATGTGGAAAGATAGTTACTGTAAATGCGCAACAGAACCTTGAGAATTTTATATATGAATTTTGGAAATTGGGCTATTAGAAATTTTACAGCTTTATGTATTATGGGACACCCAAGAGAATATGCGTTTTAAGTCAGTGAAAGAGAAAAGATATGCAATTTTAATTTTTTAATTTGTTCTATTGTTAAATTTCTAAAATGTTGCTTAGGACCGACCTTCTACGATATGTCTAAATTGAGTTTATTAAAGTGTAAGCTCCACTAGTTGGACTAACACCACCTACTCTAGTCTCTGTTTCATTATTTTACAAATTATTATTATTATTATAACCTAAATGTGTTTCCAATCATCAGCTTTGTCTGACCTAGCCTGTTTCCTTACAGGACCTAGAAATTAACAAAGGCCAATAAAACAAATGAGTTAACAGAGTTGCAAGTTATTGTAGATTGACAGACTGACAGTTTAAGGTATATAAGAATATGAACGTTACATGGTTTGCTGAACTGTGGTTATAAAATAGTAACTGCACCTTCATTAGAACAAAACAATCAACATATATACAACACTATCAATTTTGGCGTTGAATACAAAATTGATTTTGACCAATAGATTTCTCCTATGAAATTTTATGTTTATTATTTTTGTTTTCCTAATGTATAGCCCAGTAGCGTACCTAAAGGGGGGGGGGGGCTCCGCCCCGGGCCTCATCTTGTAGAGGGCCCCCAAATGGGCCATCAATAATTATACAAATTTGTAAATCTGAAGTTAAATTTACTGTAGAAAGTATGTATAACAGTAATATAAAAAATAACTAAGCTTATCATTTAATAAAACTCAAGTTACAATAGTTTGACCTCCGATGCTTGGGCCTAGGCTCGAGAACGAAGTTTTTTGATTTTTAATTTTTGTCTATTGAACTAAGTGCATTCCTGACAATAGGATTCCTAGTTTTTTAACATTATATATATTTATTGTCCATAAATCTTTTTCATCGTTTAACAATTTGTGCGACATTATTAACATTAGAAAAAACATTTTCATTTTTGCGTTTTTTAATTACTTGCAGACAACCGGTGGCTTAAATTAGTGGACACAAAAGCCCGCAGTGCGGGCGAACCACAAGGATTTGGAGGCCCCACAGTCGTTTAGAAATATGAAATAAAAATAGCCATATAATTAGAAAAGTGCGAGTAAGCGAAATTTTTACTACCCAGTAATTTTACTTTTCACTTTCAACTAAAATCTCTAGTGACTTAGTCGGTTTATTGCAATTTGCCGGAAGTAAGTATACCTCTGTTGTAAAGTTCGTTGGTATTTATTGCACATTGTCGGTGTCTTACTAGAAGAAACCCTCATTCTTGTAAAAGAGCAATAATATCTGTTCCACATCTGATGTCCAACTTTTACTTTCTTTCTAGTTCCACCCTTAAAATATAAATTGCTTTTTGGTGACATAACTAACATGACATAACTGAAGATATTTCAAAAGTTCTTGACACTGATAGATTAGACATGCAATTTTGTCAAAGTCAAGGTTATGACAATGAATCCACAATGGCAGGTTTCCATTCAGGTGTACGGGCAAGAATTCATAAGTTAAATTGTAAGATTTTGTTAGTACCTTACGCAAATCATTCTCTAAACTTATGCGGTGTTCATGCTTTTGGAATAAATCCCAATTCTGTGACGTTCTTTGGAACATTGGAAAGTGTTTACAATTTCTTTTCATCATCAGCTCATAGATGGGATATTCTTAAGCAAGTTGTTGGAGTGTCAGTAAAAAATTGTCTGAAACTAGATGGAGTGCTCAGCATGATGCCGTGAAACCAATAATGAAACATTTTGACAAAGTGGTGCAGGCTGTTGAGAGGTTAAGTGATCAAACAGAATATGTTAATACAAGAGGATCGGCTGAAATTTGGATGAGAAACATATGTGATTATGAATTTCTCGGGTTCTTTCACTTGTGGTCGAACATTTTAGAAGAAGTAAATTGTATTAAAAAATATATACAAACAGAAGGTATAAGTGTAGAGAAGGTTGTACAGAAACGAAGAAGTTTGAAGATTTTTTTAGAAGAAAACCGTGATGAACTGGTAGATAACGCATTGAAGTTTGCAAACAAAACATGTGAAGAAATGGGAATATCTGTTGAAAGAAAAGGGCAAAGAAGGTTCAAAAAAGTTATGCCTGGAGAAAAAGCAAGAGATGAAGGATTAACTTTAGAACAAGAATAAAAAGATGCATAAATGACTGTATAGCCATTAGATAAATTATATCAGGAGCTGGCTACGAGAATGGAATCAATGGAGAGCGTTTTTGAAAAATTCAGCAGTACTCAGGCAGTGAACTTAATAGGTGCTAGTGACTTACAACTTCCTAGCCTTATTTCAAACTTTAGCAATATGTACGACGACTTCGAAAAGTGGAAATGGACTTGAACGAGTCCGTGCCAAACATTTGCTTGGGCCTAAAATTATATTTAACAATTTGTGTATCCGTAGCTTCGAATGAAAGGAGCTTTTTGACTTTTCTTGTACAACTATTATATGCATGAAAATTGTATCGTTGCTAAATCAGCTAAAATTCGTCTTGTACCAGTAGACTGGCAGTTGATTTAATATGTTGAAGTTAACATATAAATTTTAAGATTAAACCCATGCTGTTTCAGCATGCGAAGACACTCAGAGAAATAATTTAGTAGAACCAAATAAAGTTGCTTTGTTGTAAATAAAGAATTTTTTGTATTTGTGCCAAATATTATAATTTATTTGTAGAAACTAAATTATTTATTTGAAATCACATAGCCTCTAAATTGAAATTGAAATTATCAATTACATACTAAATTAATTGTCAGAATAGAATAAATATAATAAAATAACTCACGAGTGTGGAATTCGAACTGTAACTTAAATCCTTTTTTAGTGAACGATTTTAATAAAATACATACATAACATGTTCTTATATAAATAAGTATTTAGTTATCCCAAATAAAGAATTTATTTGAAGTTAATAAATGCTTTTTTTTCCTGTGAAGTATCATTTATATTATAAAAATGGTTACTTTTTTTGTAATTTTAAAAGACTGGTAGGTTGGATGTGTGATCGTAGACACGCAAGCGCGTTTGTGTGAAGCTTGAATAGGGGCCTTCAAAAAAGTCCCGCCCCGGGCCTCATTTAGTGAAGGTACGCCACTGGTATAGCCGTCTATTTTAGCCAATCTTTCCTTCTCGTCAAGACCAAGCAGACTTCTTCTTCTTATAGGACATTGATAAAAGCATCTTTTGTATTGTGGAAATTGTTCTATAGTGTGCTCTCTTCTGCATTTCTGCATTTAAGCAGCAAAGTGCTACTACATGAGCATTGTTAAATTTAGAAAGAAGTTACAAGTGGTATAGTTTGGAACAGATTTGAGAAACAATTTTCGTTATTGGGGTGAAAAGGCTACATACAGAAAGACCATTAGCGCGATTTTTTTGACATTCTTATAAATACTGTTTCTTTGATCATACCTAGATGGAATGAGATTTGTAGAAATAGAAAAACAAAGGAATCACTTTCATGAGAAAATATTAAAGTTCTCAATTCATATACCAGAAATAGCATTGCTCTCGAATTTTAAATAGTTTTAAAATTTAAATGCAGACCTTGAGATGCATTTTGCGAAGTATTATTCTACATCTGAAACAGAACTTTTCTAGAATGAAAATGTTTTTATAAATTGAGGCCAATTTCGTGAACCACAGTGTAGATAAAGCTGTCTATGATGCTTTTGCTTTACTGAAAAATCTCTATGAGTTCCCATGCGTGTAATTAGCACTCTAACTTTTGAAGTTTGTTTTGTTAAGGTTTTATTGGTTCTCGCAGTCACAAACACAGTTGAGATAAAGAGCACCTCGCGCGGATTGGGATTAGTAAAATCTAACTTGATAAACATTAAAATCTCTTCTTAAACAGAAAAGCCACAAACATACGATAGTTATTATTTCTCGCAATCACTTTTGTATGAAGAATAATTCAGTTTTGAACAGTTGCTGGTGTCTTGATTAATTATTTTTTTTCTGTTACAGGTAACTATTGGGGATTTTGTCTTGAAAAGAGCTTTTTTTGGTATGGTATAACGTTTTATAAATCAAATCTGTTATAAAAAATATTTTTATATAGAAGAAGCCGAAAAGAGATACGATACCTTGGGAAAATTCATGTTAAGACCTCAATAAAAATATTTTTCTTGTATGTTACAACTAGTATCTAAAGAAAACTGTATTCAGTGACCGTTTGCCAAGTGAAATAAAGTTCTTAAGGTTCAAACTTATCAAAACTGTATTATTCATGAAATTTCTTATGATATTCCATTTTACCCAAGTTTTATAGCATTTCAAAATGGAAAACGTTACAATTTTTATTATTTTTATTTCTTTCGTAAAAAATTGAACCTTTTCTTGACGGCTATACAGTTATTGATAATTTTTTGCTATAATACTTTTAATAATACATATAAGTAATACTAATACATTTTTGCTTGTCTAAAGTTTGATTAGTTAACTAATTATTAAATAGTTAATTTATAAAATTACTTACTAAGTATGATCTTTATGGTACTTTATGATTATAGTCAATAAATTTACAGACCGCAGATAATTACTGCGCATTATTATTATTATTAATTCTTCCAACAATAAAAGACGATTATTATTACTATAATTTAGTAGGTACATGAATGTTGTCTACATGGTAAATGGCAATAATATTCCTCAGATAACAATAGTTAGGGCTTAATGTATTATCGATTTACGCACATTCATTATACATTTTTTATTAAAATGTAAATCTATACCCTATAATGTTGCTTGCTGTAGAAAAGCATAATTAGGTTTCCGTAGTCGCTTTCGAAAAGTACTAAAGCCACAAATGGCTTAATTACTTATTTAAATTCTAGAATCTAATAATACTTGAACTGATAACTCCACCACTCTTGTAATCTTTAATAAGAGCTTTTTAAATGTGGCGCCACGTCGCGTCGGTAGGCACCGCGTCTTTTAAACCTACTTTTTGTGAACTAGAATCATTTATATCATTTACCTATATTATACGCAAATTAAAATTAAAATTTACGTTTAATGCTATATTGCAGTACTTGCAGGTATTCTGCTTTAGTGTTAATTTTGTTTACGCTTATTAAAAATTAATTTAATTACGCTAACGAAAATGCTTATTAAATTTTCCATTTTGCTAGTATATTATTCATAGGAGTGTCACTATTATCAATTACCGTTATCATATACATTTTATAATAAACTTATTAATCCCGCGAGCACTAGAGAGAATATGTGATTATCCCTAAAGGGATTAAGGGTTTAAATTTATTGCTTGTTATGTCTTCCTAGGAATATGAAAATTAATACTCATTATCAATGTTTAAATGATCTTCTTTACTTAAAATAACAATATAATTTAACTTGTATCATTATAATATAAATTACGACTATCCTATGCAAATTAAATTTAATCTACATAGAAACTTCCCCATGAAATGTAATACAGGACCTTTTACAAATTCGGATAAATTTACCGAAAACATATAATTAATTCGAAATAAAGAGAAATCCTACAAAAACGCATGTAGTACTCTAATTACAGGTTATGAGTTTCATTTACCTCTATACATGACTATATGCTAGTATAATCAACAAAATTCGTTATTGTAGGTCTTCTGTTTGTTTCTAGTGCGATGTAATTAATCCAGTATTTGTACATGTAGCTGTCAGTTACAATTAGCTTTTACGTCGCTTGCTTTTACGCTATGTAATTATTAACAACATTTTTTTTAGAAATTTTGTTAAATATCACAGTAACAGAGATTATTGATCAATAACACACAGGGAATAGTGTTTATGCCACTCTAGCAAACCTGCAACTTTCCTTACACAATATCAGTAATGGCTACTACAAGAGAGTTCCGGGAATCTCTTAATAAATTTTTATTAGAAATTAATTTTACATATTCTTGTTTTCTGTCTTTTTTATTGCTTAATGGTACCTACAGTGTGAATCACAAAGACGATATCCTTCAAAGATTTTCACCAGCATATAACCATATCAATGAATGTAAGTGAACCTAAGGAGATGCCAATGTTAGCAAAGAATTCAATAGAGCCTGTATCCAAATTTTAAATTCGTTAGAAAAACATAACAATGGCAAAAACAGGTATTTAAAGTTCGATACAGATTCTAAGAATTTTCTTCTAGTATAAATTGACTGATAAAAGGTGTCTGCTAAAAAATAAATTCAGAGAATTTGAAATGAAAAAAAGATTTGTTTAGGCATACATCAGTTTTTGTTCTTTTGTCATTCTGCAACCCTAACGATAATTTGACAATCATTGACCTCGGCAGTATTACTCTAACGGTATCAGTAGGTATCAGATTCTTTTCTCTTCTTGGCTTGACATGCAAAAGTGAATTCTCCCGTGAAAAATATCTTCCTTTCTAATAAGAAAGTAGGAACGCATATTAGCTTCCTTCTCAGGTTTTTCCAAATTTACAAATTCAACCTTCAAGACCAGTGTTTAATGTGACTACTAGCTTACTTTTTTTTGGTATTGACTTTTGGTATAATACTCTGTGTCCTTAAAACAACTACCTTTCATGTAATGTAATAGGATAAACAAAATGTCAGTTCTCTTAGTTGTGGCATAACAGCAGGTCAACTCAAGAGTTTTTGAAACATTGTTTTGGGAATAAAAAGAATCTCCAGACAGCGTTATTCTACTCTCCTTTACATTTGAGGTGTGGCGTCACTAAGGAAGATTAACACCGGCATGAATCAGATACAAAAAATTATGCACGATTGCATAACTATTAGAAAACCTTGTTGTCCATGAACAATCAGTCTTTTAACAAGGTTTTAAAACAATGTTCGCGTGGAATGGTATCTACAAATAAGAAATTGAATAAAGGACAGTGAAGTGCCGTATGCGATATTGTCACACAAGATAAACCCGAAACAAAACAACAGTCAGTTTTATAGGTCCGCTCTAATGAAGAGAAATCAACGAAAGTGCGAAAAGGTCGAAACATTGGTAACAACAATGATTGCTTTCGTTATCAACAAATTTCAGTTGAAGAACATAGTAATATATATAATTTGTTTGCCGGCTACGTTTCAAAAATTATGAAGAAAGCCCATCTAAGTCGAATTTTCCTACATCACGATAATGCCACTCTTTACAGTACAGACATGAAACAAATGTACCATTTATCCTACAATGCGGACCTTGCAATCTAAGACTTTTGTTTTCCTTAATAAAGTGGGAAATGAGCTGCTTAACATACCTGAGGAGGTAACCGAAGCTTTTGAATAGCGTGTTTCTGAAGTATCCCCAGGTTGATGGTAACAATGACTCGAAGACTGATCTAAACGCATTCCAACGGAGTCTGACTTCAGCTAATCCATCTACTTCTAATGAATTCTAAAGTTGACATGTACTATTGCCTATGAGCAAATCAACATTTTCTATCAGTACGTCTTCCAGCTGAAACATTGTCATTTATACTGTCTTTCTCTGATGTGCAATTCCCAAGTTAGATAGGGCAAAAGATTATTTGGACACAGTGTACTGTATTGATTAACAAATGATGGTCACTTCGGCAAAAAATGTTAACTTATAGCTAGTCTTAGTCCTCATGAGCGAAATAGATAAAAAGTATCTTGAACTGAAATGAAATCAGGTTATTTTTTGATGTTTTGTTAAATTTCGTAGGCTTAGGCTATAACACACATTAAATGGGATTCGCCTATTTAGTCCCCAGTTTGTTTAATGCTATTTCCTCTAAAACTATTTGGTCTAACAACTTAGTTTTGTCAACTTCAAGGCTAGTTGTTAAATGCTAAATCGTGACCTAAGTTAGGGTTTCCTCCTAGTTTTTCTAATAGCAATTTGTTTAATTTTATCTAGTCAGTATCCGATTTTCACTAACTTATAGGTAAGTTGCTTTAATAACTTTTGTTATAAATAAGCAAAAGTCAAAATCGCACTATTTATTAACGTAACATACCAGTGATTTTCTATTAATGCACGCACTGGAGTTTAGTATTAGACAGGGGAGGTTATTAGAAGATTTGCTATTATTATTTCACTTTAAATTGTTGTTAACATATTATATTAAACAAAATAGGTTTAGATGAAATGGAATACATTTCATTTGAATACGTAATGTCAGATCCACTAGCCATAAATGAATTGATTTCTGCATGCAAGTTGCAGTTGCTCCTGGAAAATCTCCAAAAGGCATAATTTTAAAATTCAATTGTAAAGTTTGATTCAAACTGATGGATGAAAAAGTATGGAAAACATTTATAATGTTTGGAAAACTATGTTGTTTCCTTGATTTATTTAATTATATGAATTTCAAAACGGAAATTCAAGCTAAACTCAGTTAATAATTAAAACATTGTAATTCAGTTTTAACCCTATAATACAATTTAACATCTCAAACGTCCGTATGTATACAAGTTTGAATTAAACTTTAGCCTTCACAGATGACGATTAAACTCAAACAACTTTTAAATTAAGAAATTTACATAACTGATAATAGACTCTAAAAATACATCTCTCTATATGTACTGCAATGTTAAGTACATTTTGTAAGTAACTCAGTTTAATACTTGGTAAAATACGATAGTAACTGCTCATGTGTTCGCTTTTGAACGAGTAATTTATTACGTTATTATATAACAAAGCAAAGTACGAGCTTGTCTCATTAATCTAAGCTGCAAGAACTTGATAAATTTTCTCGAGTATTATTATATATTAGTGTTAAAGTTTAACGGTATTAGTTACTTATTTAATAAGAGTTTATATGAATATCCCATTAAGGCACAGAATCCAAACTTCACTTTAAATTGTTGTTAACATATTATATTATAATAACTTATTGTTAAAATAAATCTGTTTTAGAAAATCTTAAAATAAAAGAAACACACTATTAATGGGAAAGGAGAAATAACAGAAAAGTATCCCTAAACCTACAAAAGTAATATTGTGAAAACTACAAGATGCGATTCTTTCTCGTTTATTGAAAAGCTTTATCAAATTGGAAACTTGGGATTTTTTGCACATAAAGGAATTTGATTCAGAGTAACTGTTAAAAGTAGCCCAGAGCGACGACTATATCATCTCCAATCACTATTTAAAATCATTCCACGGATCGGAATACGCCGATCCGCAGTGCAATAAATCCACTTTAATGGGGAAACGCCTCAGTTCGAAGTGTACAAAGCGTTACAAGAGATATCTCGGACAGAAACTACTCTCTTCGTCTTATGTAATCGTCTACGCCCGAAAATTGCAATCCATTGTCGTCCTATTTTATTATTTCCATGTAGTGTAAAGAGATAAATACTCACTCGTTTGAAATGTAAAGCTCATATTTAAACCGCATCATACACGCGCTGGCGAGTCGCGATTAAATCATCAGTGGAGATTAAACATGATTACTGCACAGTGCAAAATATTTTCAAGGAATTTCTTTTCGACGGAATATTGTGGTTCAAGGTTTTGCTAGGGTTATTTCGAGAGACTACTATGGACTCGGGAGATTAGGTAAATTTATTGAGCAGACAGTCCGTAGAATTGAGTAATTGACGTAACGCATTAGATAGTTAAGCGTATCAAGCGGCCAGAGCATCCATTAGTTAATGAAACTGATTAGTTTCTCACTAGAGCTGTGAATATAGGATCAGTTTAATTTAAATGACGTTTGCTAAAGTTAACACCTGCCTTTAATGGTAAATAACGGTTTTAATCAGAAATCAAATTAAGCTCTAACTTTTTTAAAACTAAAGTTTATATTAACGTCAACACATTTTATATGTCGCACAAACAAGATTAGAGGGCCTAACTGCTTATATTTATAAGGTACAGCTTTTTGCAGAAATAATGTCGCAGTACATTTTTTCAACGAAAAGATTAATCCAATTGCACCATGTAAAAGAAGTAACGCACCAATTCACTTATGGCATTATTTTTATGGTACTTTTTCAGAAAAATGCTTGAATAGGTCAATTTTTATTTTTTATCAGAAACATTCTAAGCAAAACATTTTTGTTCCGAATTTCAAGATGGCGACAAGACACGGTTTTGTAAAAGAAAGTGTCATCGCTCATTTTGAAGTCCTCACTGAATACGTCGTATTGCCCAATTTCCATAAGATTTCATCCATTAATTTGATTTTATTTAGTTTGTTAATGGCGATATTGCTTTTGCTATTGTTAGATTAATTAATTACGCTTGGTAAGCAATTGATGAGATTCTGAACAAACACTGCAGCGAATTAGTTGCTGTTACAGTTTCTAAAGTTAAAGTTTCCAAATAAACAATTTTGCTATTAAGTTCGCAACTAAATAAATTAAATTTTTTAGTCAGTTCCAATTCCAAGTGCTTTGCTTTATGTCGGAAAGATCATCAAACATACAATTACAAAGATGGATATAATTTGATAAAAACTAATAGGTGGTGCACGATTTTTTGAAATCTAAAGTATGCCTTTTTTAATTCTTCTTTTAATGTCTGTAAGAAATAATCATAAAAACACCATTTTTCGCATTTTGACTCAGCCGCCTCAGTTTTCTCTCTTAACTCTTTTCTGATACTGCCAACACTATATTTTGGCCTAGTAATCATCGTTTCACCAATTTTTTTCTTGAGCAATATACTGATTAATAGTACATCCATCTAGGTCAGGGATGGACAAATGTGATCTTCGAGGCTCCTAAAGGCAAATTAAATTTTGACAGTGGAGCTGTAAAATATATCTAACCCTGATCTAAGTCTCCAAGCTTGACAATTTATATTAAACCAGCAACAGACGGTTTGTCGTTTCATAGTTAACAGTACTTAATAAAGTGCCAAAAGTTTATGCACAACAAAGGAAAAGAATTGTAGCCAAGACTATCTTACTGATAGGGGACAAACTGTCGTAACAGTCTGCTTCATGAACGTTACTGAAGTATTTGTGCCACCGGCGTTAATTTTTCCTAAATGCGGAACAAAGATAACCTAATGAACGGAATCCCATAAGGTTCCTTACTTCTCGTGTCTGATTCAGGACATACGTCCTCTAATGTATTTTTAAGGACCGTTCGTCCTTCTGAGCTTAGTACACCACACAAGTTATCGTCTGGATACAAGCTTTTTTGGACTCTTAAAGAAAGCTTATTCTGCAAGCTATGATGATTCACAAGTCTCCGATCCTGCTCGTGTCATCATTTAATTTCAGAGCGGATAACTGTTTGGTACTGTTTAATCTAAAGTAGCTTCAGAAGTAGTATACAATGACCAAATATGTAGTAATACCAATTTCGCCGCTTCAGAAGTTACAGATTTGCTAGAACCTGCGTTAAAATCAAATGATTCTATAACATCTGAAACGACAGATGGCCAACAGATCCGTGGTAATCGCACTACACCTTATTTAGATCACTATGTATCAGTCAGTGATGCTAACACGCTGTTAATATCTAAATATCTTCAATCACTTGTAATTAATCTTTCACCAAAGCATCTTGGTGATTATGATTTCACAATCCATTCAAGCCAAGATACTACATTAAACGCTAATGAAGTTAGTGATGCTAATATACTATTAACTTCCAAATATCTTCAAATGTAATGCTTTACAAGAAAAATTATTTTAGGAATGATCTTTGCACAGACAAAATGTTGTGGTGCATTATTATATCAACAAGGCAAATATACCAGCTCGTGGAATGTTACAGAAATTCCCCCTGTCTAAAGTGCGTGATTGTCTCGTCAGACATTCACTGCAGAGAGCCTGAAACTCTTGCACATGTGTTAGGCTACTGTCAGTGAGGTGAGAGTCTACGGATAAAAAGACGCAATGATGTCAGACAGTTACTAGCCGAAGCTCTAAGACAGAAAGGACTTGTAGTCTGCGAGGAAGTGGTTGACTTGTCAAAAAAAAGATGGGATTTGCAGAATAGACATTTTGGCAATTAATAGAAATAAAAACTCTGGTTATATTATAGACGCAACCATTCGCTTTGAATTTTCCATCGACAAAGCGAAGTCGGTTTACGAAGAGAAATGTATTATTCATAGTCCTAATTAATCCTTAGAAAACAAAATTCAATGTTGAAAACATTAAAATTATTGGTGTTTTTTGGTTCTCCTAGCATATTTATTAAGGAATTTGGAAACAATACCAAAATTAATTGATAACAACATAGTAATTACTATTGTAAAAAATTCATGTTATATTCTTCGAAATTATATGTATGGCGTGTTAAGAAATAACTATTAATTTTTATTATTATTTTATAATTTTCACATTTAGTTAATAATTTCCATTGTTTGTTATTTGTATTGTTAAAATGTAAAAACGTTATTGTTCTAAGTATTATTGTTGTGTTACGTATTATATTACTGCATCCCGAGGCAACTTCGAAATGCTACGCAGTTGTTTAATAAATAATCTATATACAAGGTGTTCCGTAAATGTCAATAAAGCTTTACGTAGCAGCCTTCTTTAGCCTTTTAAGGCGTTATTACCGAATACAAGAGAAAATGCATGCAAGTCTTTAGCGATTTATTTAATTTCGTATATTGTTTGTAATTTTTGTAGCAATTGGGTCCAAAAATAAAACGCTTCGGTTTACGTACATGCATACCAATTTAAAAACCGTATAGACTTAAACTTTTGCTCCATGGTGTTAAACAAACCTTACTAACTTTAATTATTATTATAGGATTAAATTAACGATACTGAATTATGTTGTTTCAATTTCTTTTTGCACACTCATTACCGGTCGCCTCTTGACTGTAGGATGCTTAAATTATTTTCCTGATCTAAATTTGGGCCTTCTAAAGACCTTGCTCGGTGCAGCTCGTTCGGGAATTACTATGAAACTACTGGAATGGGTGACACTGCGAGTTCTTTTTTGAGGAGGCAAATGCACGGATCTGGCCAGTCCCATAAAAATTGGCAATCTACTTCTTTTAAAGGACCTCTAGAACGGCTCACGGTGGTTAACAGGAGTGGTAAAAAGTAGGTATGATTAAGATCACCATTTAATTCTTCTTTTAAATTTGAAACGTTCATTTAAGTGTCGAGTATGTTACATCTACATTGCAAATGGTCTGGGATAAACAAAAAATTAGTTAGTGCAAACGTTTAGGACCCGCCCTGACTAAAAGGGACTGCCACTCGTATGAAAGATAAACTTCACAATGCCAAAAACTCAGAAATTGTTGGGTTATGGAATCCAAATTCTTGCCTGTGTTATTTCCTAAATAAATCTCTCAAACTTTAGTTTGGATTGGCATACTGGAGATTTAAAGGAAGCATTAGATAAACAACTGTGGTAGAAGGAACAATTTTTGTCTTGACTTTTCTTTCTTTGTAAACGTGGCAATAAAATGAATACCTTTCAAATGTCTAATAAAAAATAAGCGTCGTAAGATACTTTTTGGAATTCTCAGTACTTTGTTTACTTGGAACTTTCTCATTATCAAAAGTTGTTTTTAGCCATTGAAGAAATTTTCATTTTCTTGGGAAAGTGCATTTTTTCTAGTAAACTGCTATTCTTACAAGAGAGTCTTCTACAAAACTATTCACTTTTTTGTTGATTAAATTTTCAATATGGCCTTCGGATTTAGTTTGTTTTGTTTTTTGATGCTTCCATGTATTTTTGCTTATTTTTAGTTCTAGACTTGATGTAGCAGAGAGATGTAAATGAGAAATTGGGAGGAAAATGATGTCGATAGCACGAAGAGCGACATAACATGTAAATAAATACCTTTTAAATGATATAAAAACAAACTGAATTCTTTACGGATTTCTAGAAGTGAGAAATTGAAATAATTTTGTTAAAATATTTTTAGATTTCCCAACATTTATGTTTTCTAATTCAATATAGATTGAAGTGCTGCTTACGTGCTTTGAGAATACATGCATACTTTACCAATCTTCCACATACAACATCCAGTGCTTTTTGAATTTAATACAAATTTAATTCGGCTTAGCTGTAGGATCCAGGGTAATCTATGAATGAATGATAAAATACTGAAAACTTCCATGAAATTCTTTACAGGATCTTGAAAAGCTCTACAACACGCTACAAGGTCTTGAAGATATATTACTAAAATTTAAATAGAATCCATTAACATGTTTTTGAAAACCAGAATTTCCATAAACATATTTTACAAATTAAAAGATGTGTACTAGGCACTTTACATCGCTATTGTAATGTTGTGGTCCTGTATTTCAATACTTATAATTGAAATTTTATATAGTAGCTGAAACATATTTAGTTATTAAAATCTGCTTGGCTAAATAATTCGCTTTTCATGAACATTTTCAATAGCCAACTATAAAGGAAACAATTAATTATGTTGTATCGAAACCAGACAGTTCATTTAAAATGCAATAAAACAGTGAAACAGTCATGAATATTATCGTATAGTTAATTTGCCTCTGGGTTTTGTAATCTACATTAAATCGAGGAGTAATAATTGTAATACTGATCTATTACATGTTTGTATAAATTGATTTGTTTATATTTGGCGGCATATTTTGTTTGTATCCTAAAGCAGTATTAAGGCTTGGAGCGAAACCATATAAAAAAGGAAATATGCTAATCAACTGTTAATTATCTTTGGAATTTAAGACAAACTTTTTAAGTAAAAATTAATTATTAAAGATGAACTTGCAAAGTTTTCCTGAGAATTATCTATTCATTTATAAATTATTTATTAATTTGTAAATTATGTCAGTTGGAATTAATTTAGTAAATTTAGCCTGTACGAGTACGTTTTTTGAGACTGAGAAATAAGGATAAATATAATAATTTTGTAGAACAAACTGTTTTTAAATATAAAAATTTGTACAAGAATAAAATTTAACAATGACCAACTTACACTTAAATTAAATGGCCTATAATGAAAAAAGTTATAGGGCTTCATTCGATTTTGACCTTGTAATAGTTAAAAGAAAGGTCCTAAGAAGTTCCGTATTTTACCTCCATTTTATTGTGCAAATCTTTTATAAGGGTTCAGGGTTCCATGATATAAAACAAATGGCAGGTAAAAACCCTAGTAGTAACTGTAAGAAAATCAGAATTGTGGGGGATAATCATTTGCTGCTTTCTTTATTGACGGTAATGTCTGATACTTACCGTGTGCTGTTGTCCATACAACTGATACGAAGAGTTGGAAAAACAAAATGTACTCTTACTGCATGCTCCGTTTAATTCTAACTCTCCTCCTTACCTCTACTGCTGGTACACGAAAATAAGCTAACTTGAAAATAACACAATTTCAAGGTAAAATAAAAATGTTATTGCTAAAAAACGAAAGAATGAAAATAATAAACTTTAAGTAGCTTACTGTAACTGCAGTAAACGTTTTTTTTTGACAAGATTAACTCAATTGAGCTCAAAAAAGGTTTCTTTAACAGATTGAATTTATCAAAATATTATGTTGTCAAAAAATTTTTCCTGTAGGAACAAATATTAATTTTAATTTAAACCCAAAGGAATCAAATGTATATACGATTATCATACCATCAAAGTTATTTTCCAAAGTTTCTTCTCTTTCAAATCATATTCAAAGGTACTGTTGGATTCTATGCTTGCCCAATTCTTGAAGATTACCAGAGGAATGATCTAATATTAATCTCAAGATTTTTTTTTATTTATCTTTACAGCGTGGGACTTTCCTAACGGTTTAAAATATTATAGGAATGTGATCTTTAAAACATTTGCTAACTTTTAAGGCAAAGAACCCTTACAACCATCAGCAAAATATGCTAACATCTGCATTTCATATTTGTGAGTTTAGAAATAATTCTACGTCCATTACTTACTAATCTTGCGAAGGAATATTTTAACAAAATAAATGAGCGAACCAAACTCCAGAGAAATAGTTAATAATAAAGTTTACTTATGTTAGTAATGCTAATGGATTACTATACTTTTTGTTATACATTTGCTTCCTAAAATCAACTTAATGACTACTCTTAAAAGGTTAAGGAAGGAATACCCAACAGTTAAGAAATAACTGTTTTTGGATAATGTGCATATCTCAGTACAGAAAGGTAGACTAAGCTTGAGGATTTCTACAAACCTTCTCAAAACGCTCTATAATACTGGCTAGCCTCCATACATACACATATTACCCCATTAAGATTATCTGTGAAACAGAGTTGTTTCTCTTTATTCGAGCGAAATTTCTTACCGGCAACCATTTTTTTAGGTCTGCGAACAGCCAGTAGTCGCTGGGAGCCAAATCTGGCGAATACGGTGGATGTGGGAGCAATTCGAAGTTCAATTCATGTAGTTTTGCCATTGTTTTGATTGATGTCTTGATGAAACAAAATTTTTTTCTTTGCCATATGCGGTCGTTTCTTTGCAATTTCGGCCTTCAAACGCTCCAATAACGCTATATAATATTCACTGTTGATGGTATTTCCCTTCTCAAGATAGTCGATGAATATTACACCACGCACATCCCACAATACCGAGGCCATAATCTTTCCAGCCGATTGTTGTGCTTTCGGTCGCTTTGGACGAGGTTCACCAGTTGCTGTCCACTCAGAGGACGATCGTTTTGATTCCGGAGTGAAGTGATGGATCCATGTTTCATCCATTGTCACATATCGACGCAAAAATTCCGGTTTGTTACGTTTAAACATGGCCAAACACTGCTCAAAACATCAACACGTTCTTGTTTTTGGTGAACAGTGAGCAAACGCGGCACCCACTTTGAGCAGAGCTTTCTCATAGTCAAATGCTCATGCAATATAAAGCCAACACGTTCTTTTGATATCTTTACCATGTCAGCTAACTCACGCAACTTCACTTTTCGATCATTCAAAACGATTTTGTGGATTTTTTTGATGTTTTCTGGTGTTACCGCCTCATTTGGACGTCCACTGCGTTCTGCATCATCGGTGTCTCTACGACCACGTTTGAAGTCATCAAACCAACGTTTTATTGTTGTTTCTGATGGAGCGGAGTCCCCATAACACTTTTCAAGCCATTGCTTCGCTTGAACGGTATTTTTTCCCATCAAGAAGCAGTGTAAAATTAAAACACGAAATTGTTTTTGATCCATTGTTTTGAAAATAACAAAAGTAGCGTCACTCTTAGCACAATAACTCACAAAATAATGAATAGAATATCATGAAATTTTAACAGCTGTCTTTTGAAGGTTAGTACTAACTGAAAAAGCGGTGAATGCAATAGAACTAGCGCCATCTATTTGTTAGGCCTGGGACTTTTCAGCCCATGTGTTACATAAAAGGTGATTTTAAGAAAATATATCTAGATAAGATAATAGACACAAGTTTTTACCTAGATGAATTATCTAGATAATACAATTTAGATAATGCCCAACACTGTCTACTATAACTGAAATGTAAAGTTCTTTATATATTTGCAACGTATTTTGGCGGGTTCATCATATCACAAAATAAACCACTGAAAACAATAGAAATATTATTCAAATAATTATTAATAGTTAATTAATTTCAAAATACTGAAAGCTGCAAATTATTTATCAAATAATGCTTTTATCATGTTTCTCCTTTTCGAGGTAGCAGTTGCTACATAAATACAATAATTTGATTTATTGTTTTTAGGGATTTATTTTTACTTTAAGCTTATAAAAGAATTTTAGGAATTGAAATAAAATATGTCTTTAATATTTATTACTCTTTTGTGTGGGTGGAATAAAAAAAAACTATAGTAAAAATAAGATTTTTACATATCGAGGAACAAAAAAGCAAGGAATAAATTCCAACCTCACAAACAATTCAATTACTCTGAGAAAAATAAAGGAACTCAGAAAAAATACATAAATCGCTGATAAAATGAGGAACTCTATTTTGTGGCAGGACTTGAAGAGATGAAATCACGTTCCGCATTGTAACGATCTCGTAGCAGTTCAGTGATCGGTAGAAATTTGTATTCACGTGTTCAACCCCATTATTAAGCTTTTGCAAATGATACGGCCCATTGTTATGTAGGTTATGTTCAGTATTGAATAGCACAAATATACCATGAACGATAACGAACTGTTGGACTTGTACTGGAACCAGCACCACAATATTCTGATTGTATTAATGTGTATTTCCTAGACGTGTTCTAGACTTAATAATAGCTCGGCACAACATCAAGTTCTTAAGGTAAGGCATAAATCAATTACAAAGCCTTGCCGTTAAGAGAATTAGTACTTGTTGTAGAATAATACTGCTATCACATACACTATAAGCAGTTTTCGGTCTATAAACTTCGATGCAAGTATGGAATCACGAGACAAAGGGAGCGTGTAAGGTATATTACACATGAACGAATAGGGATGATAAAGGGGGAGTCATATTGCTTGGGGTTCTGAAAATAGAATCTGACCCGAATTTTAATCTAGACGAAAGCTCATATTTTTAACTGTAAGAAATATTTCATTTTATAGGAAAACTTGACGTTCGAGAAAATTGCTTCGTGACGTATAAACTAAACTAGTTTCAATGCAAAATTGTTATTATTATTATTCTTTTTTACTCTCTAGTGGTAGAGAAAGTAATACCTAATTTTTTATACCAACAAAGCAGACAAAACGTAAATGGAGCAAAAAAGATAGTGTGTCGTGATTTACAATTATAAATGAGGAATTAAACTTTCTACCGCAAGGATTTATGCTTTCAAATAATTTCTTGGAGACTTAATTCTTAAATGAACTGATAAAAAGAGTTGTTTAAATATGACAATGATAAACTGTCTTTAGAAATGCAATTTTCGAAGAAATCTGATAAACGAAATGGCGAACCAAGTACTAAAGGAAAAATATTGCGAAATACCAAGAATTTCTGCTTTCACAACTTCCAGACGCAAATCTAGAAAATATACCAGATTGCCTTAAAAGTTTCAAGATTCACACTCAATTCGTTTACATTTCAACTCATGAAAGAACGAGAAACATTTCTAACGTTACAAAAGCTAAAATTCTCATGCTAAATATACAACTCTTCGGAAGCAAATGGATTTGTAAGAACCATTCTAAGATTTCTCCTATACATCAAGTCGGAACTAAAAATTTGTGTTGATACTACCTCATTACCGATACAGTTCTTTTGATAAACCATGACAATTAAAATGTTACTACACAGCAGGAAAGTAGATGAAGCGTTACAAGAAGAGAATCTCATTTTTTTAATGACGAGACTTTAGGCAAAAATATTTTTCTTTACAAAACATTTTCATCCTTGAAATATATCTTTATTTTAACACAGAACACTTTGCATGCAGGAACAAGAATAATAAATACACCCCATCCTCGTCTTTATGGTAGTAGATTTTTATGTGTCGAGTTTTTAGGAAAAGAAATATTCTTAAATTTTAGTAAATGCAAATGCTGTAGAAAAAATGTTGGATGAAAAGGCTTAAAAAGTAATTATGTAAAAAACATTTTTTTAGATTTTTTGTACTTATAAGCTCTATATTTATTAGATTAAGGGATTATTTATTGAATTCTGTTTTAGTTCAAAAGGTTTTTACTTGAAAAGAGCTATACTAGCTAAACAATAAAAAAGATTTCGTTTTCAGTACCTTCGGATGGGTCTCAGCTGTCCTATTCCTCAGAGGACGGAGTTAACCGGGCCCTAAAAGTAAAATTAAATTATCAAAAGCAAGGGAAAGGATTTTCCTGTAATAGAGGTAAATAAGAAAAGGGTATAGAACCGTAACTGAGAAATAACAGTAAAATTATAACGAGTCATAAACACTGGTATTTTATTTAGTCTACTAGGTTCGATGTAAATAAACCCATTTAGCTTAAATTCGCTTCACTTATACAGCGAACACCCGCTGGTTATTTTTTTATTTACATTTTGGAGTAGTATGGAGTTTACTGTTTTGGGTGAAAGACATTTGAGCTGAATTTGAAATTTTACATTGTAACAAATGTTTGTTGAATCTTTAGCTTTATTTTGGAATAACTTAGACCGGGATGTACGTAATGGTTTACGAAATAAACTAATATTTTAAGATTAAGCATGCTACTGTCATCTTATATGTATGTTTAAGGTTGTATATCACAAAGATTGTTGAGTTACCTGTGATAAGTAATAAAAACCGGGTTGTCTCTTTGGAATTTGATAGCGTTGTTTTAAACATTACAAAATTTATTCTTACACAATAGATAACTTATGTAGTACATCTAGATTTTTGATCATTGAGATCATGTATATCTGATAGATTTAAAAATTTATAATAAAGGCTCATTTGAATTTAATTCTGATTTGTTTTCGTTAAATTCATTATAATTTATCGATCTGAACTCACTCACATCATTAATTCTGTTTGTAAGGTTTTCTTGAACTGCAACCAGTTTCTGATTTTACTTTCTTTTACTTGAAGATATTTACTTACATACTTCTGTTTACAATTTATACATAAAAATGTAATTTCTTCGTTTGTCATCGTCATCACCCAAAAGCACTTTCTCAGTGCACGGAAAGAGGAAACAATCGTTATGATACTCAAATCCAGAAAATCTCCTACTTCCTATAAATTCATCGCCCTTGAGACCCATCACTTTTTTTTGTAGCCTTGAATTTCCAATGCTACGTTACGGCCACGTTTTTCACAAGCTCTTATCTGCCAAGATCCCCACTTTATCTGCTCAGCTAATTACAATTACCAATACCTAGTCCAGAGTGTACACGCAGCAAAACGGTATCTCCAGGGTTTCGCCCTCTTGCTAGTTCCGTGTAGTGGTCCGTTCGGTGCCAGACGTCGGCAGTGGTCCCTCGCGCTCATCAACCAGTGCACGCACTGGCCCGCATCAGGCGCACCCGGCCCCTCGGCAATTCACCCCGGGTGGTGCGACCTGTTGCAGCTGCTACTGGCAATCTTCATTCAGCCGGGGTACTCTGCGTTTTGTGGGTGGAAGCAGACTCCCGGAGCCGGTGTCCCTTTTCTACTCGCGTACGTCGCTGCCTAGGGAGAGATGCGCGACTATTGGCGCGGGTGTATGATTTGCTCTTCTGGGTGTCCGTACTCCGAATGCGTCCCGGGCCGCTGCGTAAGTAGGTTTACGGCACCGAAATCCCCGTCACCACTGTCCCCGTCTACTCCTAGCGGCCGCTACCGAGCTCACCCCCTACACCGCGCAAGTAGGGGTGTGACTCTGAAAACCATTTTGTATGCCGCATCACCACCACAACCCGCGAGTGCCAGTTCTTCTTCATCATCGACCGCTGTTCACTTCTTTATCTACCACCAGAATAACTACACCGCGACAGGGGCGATGGATATAATTAAATATCCATCGGCTGTCGCGGACACATCATCGGCCTTCCAATTCACCGGAAAACCACCATCTCGGCTGGGGGCACCGTTCTACTACAACAACTCAACCATATAGAGGTCAATGACCTCTACAGCAACATGCTTCGCTTAGACGTCACATCGGCCGCGTCTTTCCAACACCTTTGTCACTCCAATGTTACACCACCTCAGCTGAAGAAGTCCCATGGAGGGACTTATAACGGCCTCCTGCCTCCGGCGGGAAAACAACCTTGACTCGACTCACCCTCTTGCCCTTCTTATTTATCTCATTCTGCTCACAAAATTCTTCGCACCTAGTTCTAGATACCTGGTTCCAACCGTGAACAATTAGATCAAACTCACAAAGAACTAATGTTGTCTTATTTCGTCTTAGGAAGTATACTAAAACAGATAGATTTGATCCAACAGTTCTAGACGCCACTTGCAACTATCAGTTTCACGCCGCTAAATAAGTTTCACCATTTGTCACCCACCTCGTAATCATCCGATTCACGCTCTCAAGACTTAGCGGTAGCATTTCAGGCTACAATCCATTGACATTGCTAAACACCTATAAATCTGATCGATTGATTCGCCGCTTTTGCCATATGCGATCCTTATATTCCGACAGAAAGAAAGCTGCCTGGTTTCCATCCTCACTTCCCAAAAGGAAACTTCAACAATTATCTAGACTTAATCGGGATATTGTGTTGGGAAATTGGGAAATTTAACTCTATGATGATTTTGTATATATCAGAAGTGCAGTCTTACAGTTCAATTCCTATAAAGGAAAATAGTATTACTATAATACTTATTTGTATATCCAATAGTATGAAATAATTTGATATACTTTGTTCTATTGGGTTGGCCAGAACTGCAACGTTGGTGATTTAGCACATTCCTTTACTTATGAAATGTGATATTGGTAATAAATGTGTTTTGAAATGAAATTAGAATAAATTCTTTATTATTTCTCTTCCACGTAACTTTACGTTCCGCCACTGCCTTCAACACAGGGCGAGTTATGCAGGTTGCACGTTCTAATCCTCATAAGTTCTCTTTGTGAATCAGAAAACTTTACTAGTTAGTTAATATAGGATCTACGTATATATTACGGCAATATCTATTTAGAATAGGTTTGTGTACCAAGATAGATTTAAATACAGTTTTACTTTACAACCAAACTATAAGTGGAGTTATACTGTAGAAGATCACGCAGGCTTGCTACTTATTTTTAAAACGCATTAATTGCAGATGATTATAATAATTAAGCAAATTTAACAGAAACAGCAGAACTTGCGTGTTGCATACGTGCCTTTAGTTGACAATGGATTGAAGTAGTATATAAGCGAAGAACACTTAAAATTCTGAAGAGCAAAGCAGTAGTGCATCTTACTGCAATTTAATCCAATGCTTTACTATGCTCAACATCCATTTCTTTCACAAACTCATTCTAATTACTCGTATCTATCAGACCTCCCTTACTATTTTCGATTACTTTTTTTTATGATAAAGTACGTTTTGCAAGATTAATATGACTACTTATCATAATAATATGTAATTAATTCTAGACATACTTAGAATTTGCAATTATAAAGTACTTGTTTAGTGGTCTAATTATGCAACATTTATTATGCAGGAAAATGTGTATTGCGTCATTAACAATTATTCAGATTATTAGCAAATATTTTTATATCTGTAGTTTGTTGGAATCTTAGGAACTGCCCCAAAAAATATTTATTTTCGATCAATAATGGCTAGAAGATAAGTGTAACTGATGACAAATACAAAAGTTTTGAAACTGTCACATTGGAAAAACTTTTATAATTTATTGAATTACACAGCTTCTACACCATTATTTTTATGTGAAGTCCGCAAAGTAGTTGAAACATTCGTCATCAATTCATCACATCAACTTAGATAAAATATTTTGGGAAATATATTTGAGAAAGAAGTCAAATGGAACAAAAATTTGGAAAGAGGATTTGTAATTCCTTTTTTTATGGTTAAACTTTCAGAAGTTAAATTTCTAGTTAGTTTTTCGATTACTACAAATTCTAATATTTAAATTTAGTTTGTTAATGCGATTGCGACTAAAAACAAAATTAAGTTGTTAGAAATATTAAACCCGAGCTTTTTCTTACACGTCAGGATACCGAAACGGGATACGAATGTTTATTCATTCCAAACCTTTTTCGTGCGTTTTTATATAGTATATACGTAGTAACTGGATATGAAGTTTACTAAAGGTATAAAGCACAGTTATGTATAATTTTTTTTTTGTTAACGGCACAAGCAAGTTGATTGAAAAAGTATATGAAAAAACTGTATTACTTATCTATTAAAAAAAATAAGACCATATAAGATTATTATTATCTTTCTCATGATAACAAAGTTTAGTGCTCTAATTAACTAGTAAGAGTTGTCTTAAGCTAAGTAATTTATAGTAATGAGAAAAGTTTAAATACAGTAGAATTTCCATGCATCTCTGTTCTATAATTATTGAAAATAAAATGTTATAGCTACATGCAATTTTAACTGAGTATGGTTATTTCTTCCAGTATACCCAAACACATTCATAAAGTGTAATGTTTCAGGGATTGCAAATTTCCACTCATACTTAGGGTGGTTAGGGCACGTGTACTCAAACTTTAAGGTTTTCAATTAGTAGGTAAAGTTGCTTGCATTTGTGTTAAACAGTTCATGATTTTCCACAAGGTCTTTGTACTTAATTTTAATGAAGGGGAATGTCTCTGATACGTATCTTGGTACTAGCTTCTTATTTTGATTGATTAAATTCTAGTAGCTCTAAATCAAGCAACTTTTGCAAAAGCCTACTTTGATCTGTGCTCATTAAAACTTTATTGCACGGAATGATCTAAAGACACAAATTGAAATGTTTCTTAATTCCTTTTAAATCTGTTATCCTTTAAAAACTTTCTGCTTGTGAATTTGTTTGAGATAAATAAATTCCTGTCTTAAATTAAAACAAATGACAATTATTATATTATATAAGGGGAAGGTACCCATCAATCCAGAAAAATTGGAAATTTTGAAATAGTTACAAATAATAAATAAATATGTAGCTCAAACGATTTGAAATTTGAAAACAAAAGCATGGAATCAATTACATTAGCCCAGGGTACAGATTTGAAATGCTCAATGACACCATTTCAAGAGTAAGGTATCAGCTTCAAGAATGATTATGATTCTCTCCATCTTCACTCTTCAAGTTTTGTTGTTTTACTTTCTTTACCTTACTGCTCTGTTTATTCTCATGCACCGTATTTCTTTTTCTTCTTTCTTTATTACTCCAGCCTATTCTTTTTCTCTAATTTCCAAAGGTTTTTTATCCGCATTTTCTTTTTATATCTTCTCTGTTGTCCGTTGCATTTAGTCCATTGTTTGTTTTTGCTTTTCTTCTTTTCTTCGTTTTTTATTGTTCTATTTTTTGTACTTTGATTTTGGCCTTCTGGTACCCTTTCTATATTACTTTTCTCCGTCTCCTCCTTTCATTGTCTTTCTTCCCTTGCTTTTTCCTTCCTCGATTAAACTAATTTACATAGCTTGATTTTTTTTGTATGCATTTTTGTGCTACTTTTCTCTTTTTTCTACTGCATGTCGCAGGGTCCATTAATTTTTCTTATTTAGAGTATATTTCTTTTTAGAATTTTACCATTATGTCCAATGCTGTCTTAATGTTTTCTATTTTACCTACCAAAGATATTAACTTGAAGTTTCTCACGCTACACATACAGCAATTCATTCCATGTCAGCCTAAATGGTTCAGAAGTTTGTATCCTTGGCTCTTTAGCAGATACAAAAGCTGAGTTTGTTTATTCAATCTGTTCACTTCAAACACTCCTATTGTTACAGATACAATTAAAGTATAAAACAATACATTGCCTTGCTTTAAGAGCATATCGAACAAATAAACGAATTCAGTTTGTAGGCTTTACCTCAATCCTTAGTGGAGGCTAGGTCATCTTTAATTAAACAAAATTCTACGATAACTGAAATCTAAGACAAAGTCTGCAACTTCAAATTTTGGTGGTACATAACACCAAAGCAAGTTGATGCCCTAAATGCATATAAAGACAAATTCATAGTTATAACACTAGATAAAATCATAAATTAAACCAGAATTACCTCAAGAATGGTCGTGTTTGTTCTAGCGATGACAGTATATTTGTATTGACTCTAAATTTTTTAATTTCTTGATTTTAATAGCAAAACCAGTATTGATTTCCAATAAAAACTCTGAATAGTAATTTACTGGTTATAAGCTACGATGTTGGATTTGGCTCCTTACGCTTATAATTAATTAGATATAGATAATATTTATTAATATTATAATAAGTTAAATGATGAAACTCAACTGACATAACCTAGTTTTATCAAAGCCTCCATCACATTTATTGATTTGATTAGTAATACTGTAGCATAACTAGCTAATTGGATGTCTAACAAAATGTGTGATGAAGCAAGCCTTTATCTCGGTGGTGAGCGCATGTTTTGCGCCATATCTTCCTTCTTTAGAAAAGATGCAAACCACTGAGATGTCAGTGAACAAGGTAATAAGCCAATAAAGCCGTACATAGTGATATTGAGAACAAGACCTGCTTGACCACACATTTAATTAGATACGCAATATACCTTACAATTAGGACAGATTGCCTGTTGTCTGTTGGACATAAGTTAAAAAAACCTGGAAAAGTACGAGAATTTAATTTCTGGATATTGCTGAGACACTAACCGTACTATATATTCAATTAAAAGAAAAGAAATAGAATCTAAGGTTTACATTTATAAAAGTAAAATATTCAAAATGTCTGTTATTAGTATTACACATGTTGGGCAGTTTGAGAATAACTTACAACAAACAATTTCATATCGTTGAAATAACTTGGTTTAGTTCCCTATCATACTATATTGTGGAAGACAGGATGTACTTTATTGTTTTTTTATTTGTAATTGTCTAATTTGGATTTTCTTTTCAGGTAAAAGTCCATCTATATTCAACTTCGATCTTGACCAAAACACAAAGCACAATGTTACAGTGGTTATTTCTGTTGGTTACCAAAGGTAGCAAGTAAGTAGTAAATGCAGAATATTAGTGACAAGTAATCTTTATGGCATCATTGTATAGAGTATCAAAAGGTAATAGAATGTTTTGCCTAATCATGTCATTATGTTACAAATGCTGTAGTTGCAGAGCAACATACATATTAATTAGGTTTGCGACATGGGGATAGCAGAGAGGTTATGAGGGATGAGGATTATAATGGATTAAAATTCTACTTTGTATTGTCGGATTGTGCGACCTTGGGTTTGGAGTGTTTGATAGACACTTTAAATATAGACATGAATATCAATCAAGACTTGGGAACAATTCATACGTAGTTCTGCATTTTAGCTTTGGATTTTTATAACCTGACTAAACTCATTAGTTATTATTAGCAAAATTACATTTTCTTGATCTAGATATGAAAGCTACCTGTCTTCCAGAACTCAGTTTGTAAAAATTAATTCAATATTTATATCTAACTCTTTTCAGACACAAAGAGGTGTACCTCAAGGGTCAGTGTTAGGCCCACTTTTTTTAATGTACATTCTTGATCTGTTTAATGTTATAACTAAGCTGTTTTAGATTTATGTTTAATGTAAAAAGACGAGTACATTTATCTTCAATATATCGTGAAAACTCCATACTAAAGGCGCTCGCAAAACTGTATGCATATAGGATGCAGGGCAAAACTAGACTGAACTTATTGTTATTGACCTTCAAACAAACCCGCAAATGGAAATTGAATATAATTATAAAAAAAGTCACTAAAGTATTCAAAACTGCAGTTACTACGTGTACAATTGTCGACGGCTAGACGGCGACTATTGTTCATACTATATTCACTTACATCCGGAACAGACACGTACCAACAGGTAAAAAATTCTTTCCAACAATACTGGCCGACATCTGTTTGTTACGGTTCGTGTTGGTGATGGTAGATGCGAATACTTTAATTAGAAATCCACTAAACTATATTTTGTTGGTTCGGTGGCGGTCGGTTGTTTGTCGTATAATGTGAATCCACCTTTAAGTTTAGTTCTATAGATTTAGATGTATGGAATATTTCATGATTGTTTATCATATCATTCAAACTTGGCTAGTTAGAGACAAATTTTATTTTGGGAAGACTTACTGCTCACAATACGACGACGATGCTATCACACATTTTTTCGGAAAAACAATACAGTTGTATATAAAATTAAAGCAACGCTAGTTAAACCAGGATGATGTTATACAATACTACATTTTTGTTACTAAGCAAACTGTTTTTCAGCTGTTTAAAATATAAGGAAATTAGCAGAAGCTGATATAAAGAGCTAAGGACTTTGCTAGAAAGCTGTCACTCAGTCATCCAGCCCAAAGAACATTTCTTTGTTATCTATGCGTTATTGAATGAAGCCTGTTAGATTTTAGGAAAGTAGTAAAGAAAATCATTTTACATTATTTCCTTTTATATTGTTGCCTCGCTGATAATCTTCTAAGACTGGTGGTCATAACTGAAGCCATACTTTCGTTTTTGATAGGGCAACTAGTAAAATGGATGTTAAGTTCTATAACAAAAGGTAAACTGTAAATTTCTATTTTGCTGGTTGATGACTTTAATGTCAGACTTTTTCAATGCACTACTAATTCTATTGTTTACAATTATACAAACACAGGAACAACGTAAAATGAATTTAGCAACACTGAGATTTAAAGAGACACTGAATATCAATATAAATGCATATAGCAATAACAAAAAAATTAACTTTTGTTTTAGCTGTGTATGCTGTATTAAAAAACAAAACCAAATGTCAATTAAAAGAACTTGAAAACACAATCAAGAGTGCTTTTGTTTTTTATATTCAGCCATCAAAGAAAAATAAAATACACAATTTGTCTCGATTTTCTTCTTGGTTCATTTTAGTTATAGAAGTTATAATATTCAAGTACAGACATCGTTAACAAACAATCAATTCCTTGTTTTCGTTTGCATCTGAAAGATATTCGTTGACAATATTTCAAAATATATTAGAGATTATAAACTTCGAAACTTGTTTGATCAAAACAAAATTCGTGATAAATTAAGTGGTAAATAACTCAAGAGTCGTTATTATGCTACGAGTTTCTGCGTTGAGAAAATGAAATTATATGAAATGGAAGGCTGCATCGGAAGTTAAAGCAAACGCCTGAAGGCTTTTCAAAATCTTCTCCTTATTCCGGAGGTAAATTTTCTTTGCTTTCTATAAATAGATCATTTGGTATTTTATTGGTACATTTTTTATTCTTTTCTTAACTGTAAGTACATTACGAGAAAAGAAAATTCTAAAGCTACAGAAGTAATCCTAGATTTTAATGCAAAGTTTTTGAAATATATACGTGGGTTTTTTCTCCTTTAATAAAACCAAGCCTCGATTTGTAGCTTGTAACGCATTGAGGAAAACTAAAAACCCGCACACATTGCTGTTTTCTTTCTGTAACATATAAAACTTTTATGTAGAAAATTCACTTAGGCAGCAAGCGAGGGTTGGGAATCGATTAGGTTATAGCGGGAGCTAAGTAAAGTACATTATGGCAGAGTGATAGTAGAATGGTCCTCGTTTATTACGTGTTCTTTTTTTGGTAAGCGAAAGCTTCAAATTTCGAATCCAATTGCCGGCGCAAAATCAGGCAACTGAAAATAACATTAGCCAAATGAAGCATTCTAGGAAATTAGTTTTCTTTTCTTTGCACTCCGGCACATTTAGCTAAATATGGCGGGATAACAACAAAGTTCTGCTTACTTAACGAAAACGTAGCGTTTTGTCTTTCTTGTTGACAAAAGCTTTTGCTCTAGGGAAAACACACTCGAATCCAATGGGTTTTGTACGACCGTCCAGGGGCGGGTTCGTTATGGGGACCAGTGAGGTAATCCCTGTAGAATAACTACAAAGACGACCCACTTTCATGTGTTACACAAGAATCTTTAAGCAACAGTAAATATTCTCAAGGATATCCTTTGTAAGATGTAACGAGAACGGTGCTCGAGTTTTTTTCGTGTAATAAAACACTAATGCTTAAGTTTTTGCTGTGATTTAAAGTCCGAAATTACAACGTAAACTCCGCTTTACAAGCAAAATTATTACCAGTAAACAGCCCTAAACGTAACTTGGTATTTTGGTGGCTGTTATTTCCTTGCGGGGTGCGTCTTGTTAATGCATAGTGCTGATACAAAAGGCTTTTGTCAACGTTTACATTAATACCACACATTAATTATTGATAAATCTTTTGTAACGAAGTACACGCATTAAAATTTCAGGGATTGGGTTTATTTCTCCCCTTTTATTTGGTCGCATTAATTTTATATCCGGGATTTTTCTTTCCCTCATATCTACACAATTAACAAAAACTGTGTACCGTAACGGCGCTACATCCTTATGACAATATTGTTCCACCAGAAAAACGAGGTTGCATAATATGTTTATTAAATTAAATCGGCTAAACCTCCAAATTTTAATAACGTTACAAGCTGTTTCGAAGTTCCACACTTCTAGGGGGGGTAACGAAAGCGTAATCAGCAAAAGGTCATCAGCGTTATATTAGCATTTATAGTGACCCTTGTCAGCCCGCACTACTGATTACGTCATTATGACCTCGGCCTAGAATTATACACTTTACTAAAATGGTTATCAAAGTGTATTTACGTTTTAGCAAATATACATTGTTATATTTAACTTAATGTTTTGGGTAATCATATAAAATATCCTTTATATTTCGTAAGTACTCTCTAAGGGATGAAGACCGATGCTTAAACGTTACAAGCTCCTGCTAATAATAACAAAATATGCTTCAAATTAGGGTTTCAGAAGTTATTACTAAAATCCGTAACCTAATATGTTATTTTATACATGGAAGCAGTGCAACAAGAAATAGTACCCAAGCATAATTTGATACGTGTAGAATCGTCAAGTTAATATTAGCACGAGCTAGTAATGTCAATCCCTTCTTGGTATGTTAGTGGTTGGAATCCAACAAAAGAATGCAGCCCTGAAAAAGCTCTATTATGAAAATTGGTTTTTGTTAGGAGAATTTTTGTTTTGTTTCTTAATTGAAGTGATATCATTCCATTCAACAATAGCATTTCGTAACTTTTTAAAACTTTAGATTCTTTTGTTATTCAAATGACATACTGGATCTTGCTTGCACATCACTCCGAAGTATTTGTTCTTGTTTAGTTCAACAGCTCTTCTAATTACAAGCTTTATCTTGCCCTGACTTTAATCTACTTCAGTTTTTTTATATTTAACGAGTAATGACCTTTTTACACAGAGCAACAAAGTTACAAAGTCTCTTCCAGATTCTTTTTATTTTTACTAAAACATCTGTATTTCCCGATGTGATGCATGATCCGAAAATACTTAGGTGCGTTAACAGAAATCATGATAAATGCAATTGGTGATTAACCCTTAAAATACGTAAATTACTACAGTTCTAAATGGCCACTGAGGTCGTAAATCTTTCTAAAGGTGATGAAATAGTGTATACCTGTAGTGAGTGTGTCGAAGTCCCACAAAGTAATAGAAGCCTGCAAAGCTTGAAAAGTTCTCCGAATGTAGTAAATACAATGTTGTGTTTAAAGTTAAACACCTTGCAAGAATAATTCTCACCTATTATTATTATTTTTTAAATAATTAGCTACGCATTGTTGACAAAAAATTTACAAAAGATAAAGTTTAATAAATGACAAGCTTACAAAACTACAATAAGTGAAATCTACTAACAAGAAACTCATTTCGATCCGAATTTAAATATGCATAAATCATTAGGTTTCAAATTGGTTAGTTGAGGTGAGATAGTAACTGCAAAGCTAATTTACTATGTTAATAATTCCATATGTAAATATTTATCCGCACCGGAAGATATAGATGAGGAAACAATTTTCTTGAATAGCACACTGTATTTCTCCATGAAATTTTTCAACTGAAAAAATAGTAACCTCGACGTAACAAAGCGATGTCAACTGTCTTTTCGAAACCATAATTAAAAACAGCTAAAGTCGAAGTTACATTAGAACCAAAATTTTAGTGAAGCTGACGTACGGTAATAGTAAGGTAATGGTATAAAAGCATCGACAGAAACTCTGATTAAAAGATTGACTGTGAGTCTACCTGCATGACATAATATTCAGAGTAAACCTCAGACAATAGCGGACGACATTTTCGTATGTTAATAAGTGGTTACTTAGCAGACAGCTGTTTTTTCAAGCACATATTCCAATGCTTCAAAGGCATTTACAAAATAGAAGGTCCCAAGGACCTACATGATTTATGTTTAGTAATGAAAGATTATTTAAATGCCAAGTTGGCATCAAGATTTAAAAGCGATATGTTGGGGTACGTCTATCTGCACAATTCTGTATTGTATGCCAAAAAAAAAAACAAACTGACAGAAAGGCTTTGCAAAACACCAAACGGTGTAAGACAAATGGTTTCCTTTATGTTATAAATAATTTTTTTGATGATTTAGAGAGAAATATTGATGGAATATCTTTGAGTTATATCTTCAATTGCTATAAAACGAATCTGACCAATG
Source organism: Ignelater luminosus (assembly GCA_011009095.1). Classification (NCBI taxonomy): domain Eukaryota; kingdom Metazoa; phylum Arthropoda; class Insecta; order Coleoptera; family Elateridae; genus Ignelater; species Ignelater luminosus. Next base: position 5,737 of record VTPC01005522.1, on the reverse strand, counting down.
ACTCAGGACGATCAAAACTAATTACTAAAAGAAGTAGCAAATACCCCGAAAGGGTAATGAACAGAACTGACTCGGTTATGTTTCTAATCTCTGCTGAAGAAACTTATGTTACCATCTGGTATGAATTTAGAAATTTATATTCACCTTGGAAGCAAAACGTCTCCAAAGGTAATGGATTTAATTGTATAATTGAAATTGGCGATTGCATCAAAATCGTTACTATACCGTTCTTGACGGGAAAAAATACTGAACTATCACAACTTCTTATCGCTAACTCGACCGTTAGGTATGGTATTTTTTCGATCTCTGGAAATGCCTTAGGAAAGTATCTTTCTCCAGTGGAAGAAATGACCTGACCTGAATATAAAGTCAAGATTTTCAAAACAAATCGCGTGATTAGATCAAAGATACGTATTGAATTCAATTCTTCGGGAACTCCAATAGATGCAAACACATTTAAAGAGTCATTCCTTAACGTTTTACAAGGAATGAACTGTAGTAACAATTAAGAAACCAGAAAGCAAACAAAAAAGAAGAAATTGAATCAGAAGGCGAATGAAACAAAAAAAGATGAGATAGAAGAGAAAGTAGAAATGGACAGATTTGATGGAGACGAAGGGGATGTGCTAAACACAACGGTTACCTAGTAGGTCGCCAACCATCAAATTCAAAACATTGAGAGTTAAGATTTAAGTTATTAAAAAATATACCAGCAAACTTATCAAGAACAAAGGATATCCTATATTAACGAAGCATTCAGTTCAGAGATTCCTAGGGGTGGCTGAGCCACTCCTGGCCTCCTCTGGCTATGAACCTGTTTTAACGCTATTGAATAATTTACTTTGCACTCGAAAACAGGACTTCCCAAAAACTTAAAATATGGAAAGTCGACTCATTAACAAAAATGGTAAGAAAAGTAAATATATGAAATTATAGGAATTACTAGATAACTTGGCAAGAAAACCAGCTTATGCCTATTGTTTTCGCGAACTTCAAATAAATCTTTAACACTCTCTATCTGAATGTGTGAATATTTGGTCTTTGATCTAACTTTTTGTGGTGTCATCATATTTTACATATTACATCATACATAATAATTAGAAATCTTTTGCAAATATTTATTTTTTTATCTGTCGATTGTAAACATGCAAAATATTCCAATCTTTAGGAAATAATTACTCTATCGCTCGTTAAATTTAACAAGTTTGTTTACAATACAGTATATTCCTTTAAATTTCCGAATTTTGCCGTTTTTGAAGCGTAAAACATTAAATATGAAAACAAACCCAAATTGTAGGTGAGTAAACACTGTTATTTTTCATTTTACGCATTGGAAAACGCATTAATATCATACTACAGGGTGCTCACAATTCCCACGCGTAACATAACTGCTCATCTTCTATATACAACTATAAACTTCTCGTTATTTTACCACAGAGACTTTATACAGTTACAATTTTTATTACTTGATGTTCGAGTTAAATTACAATGTATAAAATTATGTTCGAGTTAAAATTTATTATGCATTAGCTTTCTTGTTGATAATATTAACATGTTCGCTTTTAATTAAAAACAAAACTTGTTTCCTCATTATTTATGAATGAATACAAATACCTACTTCAGTTAATTTACTAATTAATAATAATAATAATTATTAGTAGGTATATAGAGGTTTTATAATAAATTAAGGAAAACAATTTTAGTTTACATCATGACCAAAAATAACTTGAGGAAATAAGGGCAGGGCTATATTGTTATCAATATTGCACATCAGTTTTCCATTAGATGAAAACCGGACGCGTCGCGACGCACTATAAATTTCAAATACGAGTAATTGAATAAAACCATTTTCCCAAATGGCTGCAACGGAAGCACATTTCGCTTTGCAACAAATATTTTGAAAGGGCAACTCTAAGAAAAGATTTTTCAATTTTTTTTCAAGAAATTGATTATGAATTGAGGGGATTGAATATTTATAGCGAAATATACAGAATGCTTGAACTTTGCTCTTTATTTTCTATGTAATGCTAGCTGCACTAATACGGATTAGCATCAACCTATGGTTAATCCTCTTATCAATTGTTTTAACAGTAGCTCCATGTAAATTAATTGAAACCGAATAAATACAGTTAGACACGATGTGATCTTGCAAGAGGTAAATATAATCGCACTTACGTATAATAAAAACAAAACTTACACAATTATGAATTTTGAATTAGTCTTATTAAAATATAAAAAATAGCACTTTATATTGTTTTTAAAATTTATTTTTATTCTTGCAATAATTATATATTACCGTGGGTACATAAACACTAAATAAGTCTTAACATCTTGCAATTATAATTTCCGGATAGCGGTAAAGAGTATACAATGGGAGTGCTTTTAACCATGAAATAATTAAGTTGGGTAGCAGAATTTGATGGAAAATTTATTTCAGAAAATTACACTGTAGAAAGTTCAGTAATGTAATTTGGATGGCAGCTGAGAATTTCGAAACAGGGAGAAATAACATTTTAAAATCAATATCCGCCAATTGATTAAAAGATAAAATTCACGTAAACACCGCTTGCTTTATAGGTAGGTATATTAAAAAGTGCTACCTATTTATTGATTACTGTATAAATGGGCTAACTGCTGCAATAATTCAGAAGGTTAATGTACTTCTAATTACGGAAAAAAGACTGCTAGAAAAAGAATGGAACTTTATCATGCGGAACTAAAATAGCACGTATAAATGACACAGGTGGTATTACTCTGTTTCAGCTACCAGATTTAGCAGTTCTTTTTCAGTAAATTGTTTGGATTTCGAGAGGCTGTAATAGACAATAATTTTTCAGTTTAGTGTTTTACTAAAAATTCTTACTGCTTCCATTTAATATCGCAAAATCCGCAGTTTTAGCGAAAGGAAATAAAATCAGATTGGATATCAGGCGAACCGCCTAATGCTATTTTAAAAGCAGGGTAAAATCAGCAGTAGAACAATAAAGTACAGATGAAAGGTAGTTATTTGTAAAATGCATTGTAACACAATATTAATGGAATGAGTTTGTATCTAGAAAAAAGTCGGTTTTCAATAATTTTATCAGTTCGAGCCTTGTCTTGAAATGTGAATGCGTTTTGTCTGCTGTTTACAGTTTGTGAAATGTCTTCAAATCCAACCTTTGATAAATTAATAAAAAGTAGATGAAAAATTTTAGACAATCTGTTATGAACAGAATTGAATTAATGTTTAGAAACTGCTTACTTTGTACAGTATGCATTATGAAGAAAGGTGTCTGATTATTTTGGACCCACACAAATGGAAAATTCCTAAATTACATATTATATTGATATTTTCTATGAAAACACACTAAAGACCAAAAACGAATCCAAGCCTAATGAAGATATTAAGATAAAGGTATGCAGACAATAGATTTGGTAACAATACTAAGAGGTATACTATTCATTTCTGTCTTGACATTAAAAGATTGCAATCGAATAGCTACCAAATAACTATTATGAAGTGGTGTGGTTTTGGTGGAAGATACGAGGGCGGTTCAATAAGTACCCGTGTTAGAAATAAAGACACAATTTTTTTCAAAACTTTTTTTTTATTTTTCAACATAGTCTCCTTTTAGGAATATACACTTCTCCCAACGTTCCTGCCATTTTTTTAACCCCTCCAAAAAATAGGATTTGTCGAACTCTCCAAAATACGCCTATATCTCGGCGATGACATCCTCGTTTGAGCTAAATTTTTTTCCCGCGAGCCATTTCTTCATGTTAGGAAACAAGAAAAAGTCGCAGGTAGCCAGATCGGGTGAATACGGGGGGTGCGGCAGCAATTCATAACGCAATTCGTGCAGTTTGGCGGCGACAACTCCGGATGAATGTGCTGGTGCGTTATCGTGGTGAAACAGCACCTTCTTTTTCGCCAAATGCGGCCGTGTCTCCTTCAATTTTTTGTCGAAGCTGTCTAATAACTCACTGTAGTATTGTCCAGTGATCGTTCTTCCTTTCTCTAAAAAATCCATGAGGATGACGCCGTTCGCATCCCAAAAAATCGTCGCCATGACCTTTCCGGCCGATGGGACATTTTTCGCCTTCTTTGGAGCAGATTCACCGGGAGAAATCCATTGTTTTGATTGTTGCTTAGTTTCTGGTGTGTAATGATGAATCCAGGTTTTATCAACGGTGACAACTCGACGCAAAAACTCCTTCGGATTTCGCTTAAATTGCTCCAAACACTGCTTCAAAGTTAACAGCCGCATCCGCTTGTTGTCCACCGTTAGCAATCGCGGTACCCATCGCGCCGACAATTTTTTCATCGCCAACTTGTCATGTAAAATATAAATTGCCGTTCCGGTCGACACACTTAGGGCCTCTGCTACTTCACGCACTTTCGTTCGTCGATCAGCGAGAATCATGTCGTGGACTTTTTGAATGATTTCCTCGGTAACCACGTCTGCCGGGCGTCCTGGTCGCTCCTCATCGAAAACGGATGTTCGCCCACGTTTAAATTCGTTGAACCAATATCTAACTGTGGTCATAGATGGCGAAGTGTCCCCATAAACAGCATCCAACTTTGCTTTTATCTCCTCGCATTTTTTCCCATCCAAAAACAGAAAGCGAATTACCGAACGATACTGCTCTTTTTCCATCTTAGCTAAAATCACGAAACACGTCTTACTCAAATGGCTGTCAAATCCAAACTAACCTATCAATCAGTCTGCAATTTGTTATACCGTCGTTTGATAGATGGCAGCACACGATGATAACACCAACTTCCCTCAGGAACGCCTTCTGTCGTCAAACACGGGTACTTACTGAACCGCCCTCGTATACGTGGGTTGTTTGAAAATAAACGACCCTTGCATAGAATGAGAAATTCTTCAAAATTCATTTTACTGCGACAAATGTCTTAAGACGACCTATTTATAAAGTGATCGTGGGAATAAATAAGCTAAAGTCGAGCGATTCTGATACAAAACTTTAATAACATGCAGTGATAAATTTCTTTGTAAAACAAGAAAAGAGATCCAAAGAAATTTACCAGGATTTGTTAACGGCATACCCTGACTCTACACCGTCACACTCGGCAGTTAAACGTTGTACCGGTCTTTTGCAGCAGGTCCATAGATGATTATGCACTAGAAGGTCTTAACCCTCAGTGACAGAAGAGAACGTAAAGAGATTTGGAAGTATTCATATTTACAGGTGTGGAAATTTGCGTTAGAGATATATCAAATATCATTAAAACACGAACTAAAAGTGGAAAACGACATGACAAAGCTAGCTGAGTCATATAGCTTGGGTTGCAATACAAATTATGACCGAAGCGAAATTCTAGGAACTATATGGTCCAGATGTAGTTCTAAGGAATTATTACCTGGTTTCAAATTTGAAAAAAGATGTTTGCAAAGAGAGATCTGCCTGTCCGTAAAGAAGATTAAATTTACGGAAAACGACCTTTTAGAAGACAAAAGTTCTGAATATTGTTTTAATGTATAAAGCTATGATACAATCGATGTATGAAATGCATGAAATTTCAAAGAGACTATATTGTAAAGATAAAGTAATACAATGCTTACGTGGGCTTGCTTGATATAGTACGAGCTGGTGAACAAATTCCTTCAGAATTTGAGTGCTATTTTTACCGTTCCTTTGCCCAAACATGTATTATTTCTTCTGTTTCTCACTTAGTTTTAGCTGTACCAAAAAAAGCAAGTGAGCATTTACTCCCCGGAAAGTTTATTAG